>JARFOD010040126.1:0-10278 GCA_031763545.1 Mopalia muscosa | reverse complement strand
AACCAGGAAAAATTGAACACAGATGTATTGCATTGGCTTTCAGCTACATGTAGTGGCTTAACTTACAAACTCAATAAGACATCAGCCGAAGCAGTCGTAAATCATTCAAATGAGAGTTCACTGTTAGTCTAAACATGTCCCGACACAAAATTTAACTTTCACAGGCAAAGTTCAAGTCAACGAGGCACTTTAGGCTGGTAAATGCCAAAGTTTGGTCGCTAAAGAGTTCGGCATATATACCAATCTCAAGTCTCTCCAGGCAGTCTCTGACAGAGCAAAATGCAAAGTAAGGCAGAGACTCTCGGATACTTTTACCAGCCAAATCTTTCATGCTTTATTATTAATATAGCTGATGGCTATATAATGAAATAACTGTCTATGAACATGTTGTCGTGACCATCTAAAAACCATGATTTTACAGCTGTTTGATTGAAATCCTGAATATCCTGTTTGCTCATTATGTTAAACATTGCCCAGCCATTTAAAAGTTCAGGGGTTCATTCAAGAACAAAAGAACACTGTCTCTTAATATTCTTCCAGTTCATAAATGAGGTCAACAGAATAGTGCATAATGTAAAAACGTTATTGTTGTTCTTAACAGTCTTCCATAGATGGACTGGTAAGAACAACAATAACGTTTTTAATCATTTCGCAAGTAATCACCTCGTAACTCCTTATACACAGGCCGGTGTGGTCGACAGACAAACTCAATCCCATGAATGGTAAATTGGAGTAGGATTAGGAAGTGTACATGCTACCACCAAGCCATGGCTGGGGGCCCAAGAAAGAAGAAAAAGAAAAAATAATGCATACATAAAATGGATTATAATCCATCAAATACAATATAGGGTATAATAATGTAGTATAGGCCTATATGATGTGTTTTGATAGGCCCTACATATTTTTATACCGTAATGACATTTGTTACTATTTATTCACATCAAATGTCAGGACAGGTTAGTAGCTAGGCATCCATGTTATTTCCACCAGCAAATAACATGACTCTTATGTAATTACATTTAATGCTGGAAAAAACATTGAAATGAAATGATTCACCTATATCAAGTTATGTAACAATGTAGTTTATAGCATAGGCCTAGGCCTATAGTAACTGGTCTATCTTTAACTCAGTATTATAAAGTAGGCTACCTTTACTACAGATTGCATGGGCTTTATATTCCGTGAGCTAATGTACTTACGTAATAAATACAGGATATATCAGACAGTCTGGAGTAACTTCGGTTTTCCCGCATTGCCATCGTCTTAAAACAGGGTGATGATATCCGCTGTGCAAAACAACGTGGTCTGTCATATTGACACTTAATCCTCTCCTGTCTTACGCAAAAAGGCTACCTTTCATGACCTCTCTGTTCAGGTCACGCATTATATCAGACCAATCAAAACTGCTTTTGGTGTAGTTATAAGAAGTTTCATCCAATCATATTTAAGAACACTATGTTTTCGGAAAGGTACGAGCATAGCAGAAGCGACGACACGAGACTTTTGACAGAAATGGCTGCTGTTAATGAAATGTCACCTGCCGTTTGCGAGAAACCGCTCGATTCCTCTCAAAGAGACGCAATAGCTGAAGGAATTGTTGGTCTACTCACGCCGTGTGTGATAGAGATCGACGACAGAGTTAAAGGAGTTAGGTAATTACATCTAGCAAATGCATACGTCCATAGTCCCAGGGATTCAGACGATAGTTTTTGAGTTACGGTCCGACGAATTAGGGCTAATAGACCCCAATATACTATATATTTATAGTCTGCTATAAAACGGAAACTGCTATAAAACGCAGAAAGATTATCAATACAATGATTTTCGGACTTGCTTTTATGGATAAATTGATTTTAGAACACAAATATGTCAAAAAGTATGAATTAACAACAAGAACGTGTGTTGCCGATACACCATTAGAAACGGGGGGATAACTCTGGTTGTTCTGTTGGAGGACAAGGCATATAAAAAAAAAACAGTGCTGAAATATACCTCAAAAATTGATTATCAACCTATTTTAGAAGCTAATAGACCTTGATTGTACCCCAATAGCCTTTTACTTTACCCCAATAAATATATAATCTATTGGGGTCTATTGGGGTCTTGGGGTAATTCGTCGGACCGCATTACAGGCAACAGGGAAGGCCTGGCCTACTTTAATAAACTGATGTAGTTTTTTTTAGATTAAAAATCGTACTCAATGGTATTTCACTTAAATGAATACAGATTGTCCGCTTTACACTGTTCCTTGTTCAAATACGGTGGGAAACGGAGAAGAAACCTTCGCGATTGTCGCAACCACATCCTCTGACTACATAGGTATATCGTTAAACGCATAACAAAAATCCACACGGTTCATATGTGTCGTCATGCGTTTGAAAAGCTATAGGTATATAATTACAGAATAATAAACTCTGTTGAGATATGATAAGAAATAATGTCAGAATGCAATAATCTCACAGACTGCTTGAACATGCCTGATTTGGTGTAAATCAACCAAAAACAAAAAAAAGTACCCAAGTATATAGGCCTATATGACCGTTTTAATCATATACTACGCACTCTTAAGTATTTGTGGGGGCGTGAGAGTAAAAACAACCCCAGGGAACGACGCCAAAAGTAACAGTTGGTTTTAATAAAGAGAGGCATGCAAAAGATTTTGCCTCTGCGAGTAGGAATATAAAGCCTAATATTAAATTAATACCCCTGTCGTAACGGCGCGTTATCTCGTATCATATTAGTTACATCGAAGCTAAAAATACTAACAGACATTACTTTAAGTAGTAAATGTAAATTTCCACAAAGCCTGCTACATCAAATTACCTGCTATCGTGGTATAATTAAGTATTTCTATGTCTTATGCATGGTCTGTATCTTTCGCAACGACCGTTAAAGGTCAGGCATATTAACCAGAATAATAAGCGACACAGTACGGAAGCCGGATACGACCATCGAGTTTTTGGTTTTTGTCAAAAACTTCAAATATGCAATATGCCGCGAATTGTTGGCTATATATTTGGCGTTTTTCCTGTTTGAGGAACACCACAAAACATTGCACAGATATACCAGACGGAGAGAAACGAAAAGTTATTTAAGTTAGTCTAAAAAAAAAAGATACACGGATTAAGCTGTTTTTTTAAAAGTGGCCTTAGTTTGTAGAACTGTTTTGATCATTTTAGGAGACTCAAATAGTGCACTATTATTAATTGTATGGCAAACGATTCCTGCCACATCGTTTTTGTCACATGATGACAATTCGCCAAAATCCATACATCATAAATCAAGTCATGCTTGAAGTAATCAATAGTACAAACACCTTGACAAAACTGTTCCCAAGTAAAACGTTATTTCCTGTGTAGTTTTAAAAGAACAGGTCTCAAAAAACATTAAATGTCTCCTTTCAACCTAGGTTAATAGGTAAGTAATGATTATAACCCCAAAATAGAGGAGAATATTCATAGAGACTAACAATAAGTCTTTATTTAGTCTCAACAGTTTTGTTTAAAAATTGCTTTTAAACTGCGAAGAAAAATGTCGTTCGAAGGGGCGACCATTTATTTAACCTATAGCATACTGTCGCTTTCCTACCAAAGAAGGTCTACCATCTACCGCTTACTTTAATTAACAATTTAAATGGATGTTTGAAATGAATACTGGTAAACTTGGTTCGCTCTGGACAGTCGATGCTTCTCTCCCACCCTCAGCCACACATCTGGAGTTTGGGTTCGAATATGTGGGCTGGTTTTCCCAGGGCCGTGGATGAAGGCTCATAGAGGGCCGTAAGCTCTGGCAAGATTTTAGAGCCCACATATCTATATTGAAAAAACACAAATTCTTCTTTCTGAAGAAGAAACCAAACAGAAACGCTTAGAAAGAGGGGCGTATTGGATTCAAACTCTTCAAACATTTTATCCACTGGGTTTCAATTGGGAACCTGGTAAAGGGTCTAAAAAAGAAATAATTCCATTTGTTTTCCAATATGACCAGCCAAGCGCTGAAGCACCCAGTTCGCTAGTCTCCTTTTACAGGAATATCAAAATCTTGTACCTAAAATGTCTTCGCCTCTCTCACAAAGACCCATTATAGCATACAAGAGAAACAAAAACCCGAAGGACCTACTGGTTAAGGCGAAACTTCCCTCTGTATCAGAGGGGTTGTAACTCAAATATTCTTTAACATACATATTCAATCGTTAATCCTTTATCTCTGGAATACTTATTTTTAGACTGATTTATTAATAACCCATGCATAACCCATAAATATTTTTAACAATATTTTATGCACCATATTTATGGTCCTTAACTTATCTCGAGATGTCTGTAGCTACCCATAAAATAACTCGAGATTAAGGTTTATTAAGAAACTTGTCTCTCGGAGTTATCTAGAATTTTAATTGATCTACATCTGCATGTGCCAGTGTGATTACTTTTAGAATATATATTTTGAATAAAGGAAAAGAGAGAAAACAATTTGCTTGAGCCTGTAATCCAAAGGTCGCAGGTTTGAATCCCGATTGACGCAAGCAATTTTTTCTCTCTTCATTTATTCAAAATAAATAATTCCAAATAATGACAATAATATACCACAAAATCTGTTTTTTTTAGTTGTTTTCAAAATGAAACAAATCATACAGGACGATGGAAAATATTGTTAATTTTTTAATGTTTATAGTTCCCCCTTCTCTTGATGTCTTATTTTGCGTAAAATTCAACCCATTGCAGCCATAGGTATACCAGCAACAGGAGGAACTTAAAGAAGATTGTGGAAGTTTATACCCCCCTCCCCCCCCCTCCCCACACACACAGTAAAACGACACGATCCGGCTTTTTTCGATTAAGTCGGTCTTGGTGTAGTGTATTAAATGTTCAAAACCGTCTTTAAATTAACCAGAAATGTATCAAATCTCCAGAACTACTCTCAAAAATGCCTTTAGACTTATTTTACAACTGGTTTCTATTTGGAGATCTGGGAAATGTGGGGAGTAAAAATAGACGCGTCTCCGTTGTGACTACATGTATAGAATATAGTGTTACTTGAACTCGCTGGCACAAAATCTGGCAAACGTCAAAGCAATTTTTACATTCCTGCTTGGAACATGATAGGCCTGTCGTGAGAGAGAGAAACCATGGATTGGGAAGCAAAGACTTGCCATAGTTAAGTAAATATTCAACTTTTAAAGCAAAATAGAGTAACGTGTACACATGACGATGAACGTTGCATGTTGTCATTTGTGTAACATATGTAAAATGCAAGTAAATACGAGTAAAACAAACAGACGAAACGGTATACGTTATTTAAATTTTAACAGCTTAACTGATTCATTGAATGTAATGCCTTCCGATTCATTAATTGTAATGCTTTGCGATTCATCAATTGTAATGCCTTCTGATTCATTAATCGTAAGGCCTTTTGATTCATTTATTGTAATGCCTTCCGAATCATTAATTGTAATGCCTTCCGATTCATTAATTGTTATGTGTTCCGATTCATTAGTTATAATGCCTTCCGGTTCGTTAATTGGTATGCCTTCCGATTCATAATTGTAATCCCTTCCGATTCATTAATTGTAATGCCTCCCGGTTCGTTAATCGTTATGCCTTCCGATTCATTAATTGAAATCCCTTGTGATTCATAAATTGCAATGCCTTCCGATGCAATAATTGTAATCCCTTCTGATTCGTTAATTTTAATGCCTTCCGATTCATTAATTGTAACGCCTTCTGGTTAATAAGTTGTGATGCATTCGGATTCATGACGAGTTTATATTAATGCTAATTTGGTATAAACTGGTCATAAATCGTATCAAAACCAACCTGTCCTCTTATAATCTGCGCAAGGCCTTGCTTTATTTTTTAGCTTGTTTGATTGGGGGTTAACGCCGTACTTGAAATTTATTTAACTCATATGATTACACGCAGGACCGCATTAAGACCCATAGAGGCTGTAAGCAATTAAAAGATTTGGGTGCCCCCATACATATGTAGTTGCTTAATCATTAAATAAAATTGTATTTCTTTTAATGAAATAAAAGTAATTTGTGATTTGCCGTGAGAAGCATGTAACTGTGAGTCGAATGACCTGCGGATTTCTGCTTAACCTTATGTTACCGAGCGTACCGTTTGACTTGATAAGTTCGTCATGTGAAATGTGACGCCATTTTCATAGTGGTAACGAATAGTTTTTGGGGGTAAGATTAGAATTAGGTTCCGGTTTGCTCGAGCTATAAAATCTCCTCTCGGTTTCAGATCCCTGCCAGCCGTCTAATCACAGAATTTTAAGTGAAGAATGGCGGAGCGTGGAGAATGCCCTTAAATCAGCCAATGAGAGTCATTGTGATAACACGATCCCTACAGGCTGGTTCAGGATGATGATTGGTGGAAAAAGCGCCATCATGCCTACAGAGTGTGTAGAGGTAAAGCTAAAACAAAACTCGTAATATAAGAAACTAACACCATTTCCCACTTCACAATTTTAAGCCCTTTCAAAGTAATTCGATATCCCTTTTGGTGCAATGATTTTTCTACAAATATAATATACCTTTCGTGATGGGGATTGAACTTATTTAAGAAAATCTGTCAGTAGGCCAATACATGTGAGTTTTTAGTGTTTTTTAAATTTTCGTGGATTTATACCATCAGACAGTAAAACAAAAAGTCGTGACGGGAACTTAAATGGCAGGGTTAACTGTCCTTGATTGGAGCCAATAAGTTCCGGAAGTATTGTATAAGTCTTGCATGCTATCTCACAGCTTGGCGAGAATGTTTATTTTGTGCATTCTTTACTTGAAAACTGACTAGCAATTTCAATTTTCTCTAGGTTGAACATTGTGGTACCTTGGCGCCATTGTGGTTGTCAATGGAGGATAACAGTCCACTTCCGGTTGGGATAGAACGCATGGGCAAAGCATGCGCAACCTGGCGACGCAGAGATTCAACACAGTGTTGTTTGTTCAGTAAACCGGTAACTGTGCGGAATTGTGGGAAATTTGTGATTTATAAACTTAGACCCCCGCCAGGGTGCGATATGGCATATTGTTCTAAAGGTAAGTTTCTGATACAAACGATCGTACGCGGAAGATTCAGTCTTAATGTAATTGTCCTTTGAATGTCGAAAGCAGTGCTCACAGAGAGTTTCCCGTTGTTGTTGTGCTCTTAAAGCTAAAGGGATCAATTCGTCGTGGAACTGTTGTAATGTCTTTGTATTGTGTCTTGTGGTTCTCTTGTTTTGTCTTTACTTGCTGTCGGTGACAATGAGGCTGGTTTCATTTACTTTTCTTGAAATTGATTGGGTTGCTTGGGATGGGCGGGTGGCTTCCTGTTGCCCCAGTTCTCTCAAAGCTAAAGGGCAACTCTCTTTCGGGTCATGGTTCACTTGTCTTGGCTTTACATGTTGCCAATGCGATTGAATTTGGTTTCCTCCACCCGTGTACTCATATTGAAAGTTTATCTTTATTTTTGTGATAACACCTTCTTAGTTTAAACTAATTCTACATGTACTTCAGAAAAGTTTAAAGATAGAAACCCTTCCAGGAATCGAACTCACGACCCTCAGGAGTTCGTCACCTTTTACCCTTTGGTTGAGTGGTCTAGGTTACCCCCGAGCGTGTTTCAACCGGCAACATTTTTGAAGCCGAATCTGTTCAAACTAAGAAAGTTTTATCCCAATATAATAATTTAAAAATGCTGACAACATGTAGCAATATTATGTTACTGTCGTTCTACATATGATTCCCCCTCCACAGAAATTGGTATCGCCCAGAGTCCATCTGATTCTAAACAGACAGAATGTGAAGATGGAGAAATATTCAACCTAGCAAAAAATATTTGTCAAAAAGAAAGTGAGGAAGACAACAGAGGTAATTTTAATTTGGAAGAAGGCGACCAATTTTGAGGCTTGTTTTTTTTTTGTTTTTGTTTTTTTTTAAATTCTCATTTTGACATTTTGCTGAGGAACAGCAATGCTGAAATGATTGGTCACTCTTGACTTTCCATTGATAACTGACAATACAAACTAATTATTCAACAGAAATACCATTGGATACGATGTTAATTAACCACTCAAATATTTACTGGGAGCCTCATGGCCTCAATAAGCGGCGGTTACCTGGTAACGTCACAATATATTAATGTGTTTGACGTCATTTAAAAGCGCGAATGCGATGACGTTAGAGGCCCGCCTAGTATAGATTAAATTACCTCTCTTTCTAACTTTATGAAAAACTACAATTAAAACAGTTCAATCATAGATGTTCTACTAGACTCTTAGAAACATTTTTCAATGATACTTGAACTGGAAGACGAAAAAAATATAAAGCCTCATTAGATAGCCTGTACTCAGCAGTCATGATCAATGACTTTCTGAGTGTGTGACTAGCGTTAAAAATCCCCGTTTAGAGATGATTTGGTAACTGACTACACAATTTACTAATATTTTAGAAACATGCAATAGTAACAACCACAAAAACACTGTCTATCAATAATTGATCCTTAATTATTATTTTTTTTTGTTTTAGTTGGTCAAGCGGTTATCCCTAACATAGGATTACCTTCTTTGCGCCCAGTTGCCACAAAGGGGTCCGTTTACATAAATTGCACAGCTGAAGTTTTTTCTGGAAGCTCAAGGGAGAGTCGATATAAAATCTACTGGTATACCAAATCTCGTAAGCGATTAAATTTGATACTGGAGGAAGACAATGGTGAACCGACGGCATTGTTGGAAATTGGAAGTGCAGTCCAGATAGGAGAAACTGTAAGTTATTCTTGATTCTATGACTATAACTATTTGTTCAACTTAAACCACAACTTCCAAAGCAGTGAGTTTTCGTGTAGTGCATTGTTCGCCATCATCAGTTGCTGTTACATTGGTCGCCATCATCAGTTGCTGTTACATTGGTCGCAGTCATCAGTACTGTTGCTGTTACATTGGTCGCCATCACCAGTTGCTATAACATTGGCAACCATTATCAGTTGTTGTTACATTGGTCGCCATCATCAGTTGCTGTTACATTATTGGTTGATTTTATAACTGTATCCGTTGTAACATTGTCGGTATTTTAGAACAGTATCTGTTGTTGTAGCATTGTCGTTAATTTATTACAGTATTAGTTGGAAGACCCGTTATCACTGGGCTCCCCAGAGTACACGAATCACCAACCAACTACCTGTTTGTCGCTTTGATTTTGGTACCGGTATTAACCCGCACTCAAGATCCAGAAAATTAAATTAGGAATAAATATATATTTTGTTTTCAGGTGGTTTGTGCTATAGAACCCTTCTCACCAGGTGGAGAAAATGGTGTCAAGTCTTTCAGTGATGAATATTTCATGGGGATAAAGGTAATATTTGCACGTTTTCTGCTTATATGGACCTGTTGTTTAATTGAGGTTGAACGCCATGCATAAGGGTATTTCGCTTACATGACGTTGGTGTATTATAAAAGTAAAACACCTTTGTCTTACAACAACCATGGAAAGGACGCTTTACTGTGTTGTACAATTAATATTCCCCCAGTGATAAGTAAAGGCAGAATTGCAGCTTACTTGTCAATTTAGTATGATAATATGTTCGATCCCTTCTTAGCTAACCAGGAATTTTATTCAGAGCTTACGCTACATTATAACCTTTGGTGTACAGAGGAACAATCTCCAGAATCTACAGCAACTTTATTGATTGGATGCTTGGGATTTTGCTGGCATCCAATCAGATGGTGTAAAATAAGTCTCATCCAGTGACAGAATTGCAGCGATTGTCAATAACAGAAGTTTCTGGTAAGTTGTTAGCATAGAAATGATATGGTTGGATGTCACTGTAAAAGAGGGAGTTAGCCTGAACCCTGATTAATTTATTCGTCTCGGTCTGCCAGGGGTTGTAATGTAGAGTAGCTCGGAATAACTCTTATTGACTAGGACTCCTTCAGGGGTTAGGTGCACGATTGGCTTTTCTCATACCTTCACACAGTAGTGCACCTGAATGTCCTTCAGCCAGTGACTCAAAATATCGGCTACCTATAATCTCGCCAGTTAGAGCTAAAATAGCCAACTTACGTGTTTTGTGTCACAGTGGGGATAATAATAGGGTTTAAGGAAGTATTTAAGTTGATGTTACTTATACGGCATGCGAGCCAGTAAGCAGACAATTAATCAATCAACCAACCTACCAACCAACTAACCACCAAGGAATCAATCAATCGACCACCTAATCAATTATTCAATCAATGAAACACCAAAACAATCGACCAGCCAAAGACTCAATCAATCAATCAATCAATCATTCAATCAGT
>JARFOD010040115.1:0-10279 GCA_031763545.1 Mopalia muscosa | reverse complement strand
CTGTATTTGTGTCCGTCGTCATATAAGTGAAATACCCTTGAATACGACGTTAAACACCAATCAAACAAACAAACAAAACAATTTGTTGGCTTGTACGTATGTCAAAAAGCCACAATCGTTTAACTGAAGTATTTATTTATCTCTTTTACAGGACGTTACCTTAGGACTGACCTGCTGAATTGCTTTGAGCAGCTATGGAAGCTTCTACTTTGAATGTGTTAGTGGTGGTTTGGTGTTCTCTGTTCATTTTGTTTTCATTTGGAGAAGTCGTTGAAGCCAGTCCATTCAGAGACACCATCGGCGACGACATTGTCAGGTTAAAGCCTGATACCAAACGACAGCGCTTTCATCCTTGGGGAGGTAAAAGAGGAGTTTATCCCCAGGAAGCTTTAAGTGATTCAGTGGACTTGCCCCCTTGGGATTCCAACTCGCATTTATCTTTTGATAAGGAATCATCTGCAGAAGAAAATCCCTCAGAAACCCAAGGACTTGGTCAGCTCCTTAAAAGATTAGACGATCACATGACGAGGCAAGCCAGAAAGTTTCACCCGTGGGGAGGTCGCTGATGTATCTCCCGGTACTGGTAAAATCCGCTTTGAGAACAGGACACTGTTTTAGATAAGTGGTTGCACTCAACATCAGCTTTAGTTAACAGTCAATCAGCTACGTTTTTAAAGACTTTGTGTTTTCTATCTTTATATTATGTTATAAACAGACAATCTGCTTTATTTCTCCAAACATTACCGTCTTCTTTTAACGATTTTATTTGGGTAGTTTGTTAAATTTCTTTTTTCACATTAATTTAAAAATAAAATATATTTTTGTTTTCGACGACGCTCTTGTCGTTCTATATTCTTGTGGCTTTCAAGTTATTAAAAAATTCCGCTTAATGTTAATTTGAAACATGGTTTGCTTTCTATAGAGATCTCGCGTGATTCTGCGCATTCTCGTGTTAACTTAGGATCTGCCACGGACAAACTCTGATTAGTGCTTAAGACACATGTATATAACTTGTGATTGAGATTATCATGTGTGTTTAAACCACGAACATATCAGAATACTAAATGAACTACACTTTACTAGTTGCTCATGACCTGAGGTTTGTTAAACGCGGAGACAAGACAGTGTTATCTGAAAATCGGACAGAAAGCTAGTTTAAGATTTGAGGATGAAAAAGCTGTTCACTAAAAAGTTTTAAAGGGTCTTCAGAAAGATATTCGTAACGTATTTATTATTCTTACCTAAATCATAACCGAAGTAACTACCAGTAATATAAGAAATACATTGGAGGACATATTAGCTGTATTGCTATTTACTACTACATGTGTATATTCAATGTATTGATTCATGCTTTACTTGCTGACTGTGACAGACATTCCTCTTTTGTTTTTACTTTAGTTCCACATAAAGCTGTCACATAAGTACGAATACATAGTTACAGATACCATGAAAGTCCACGCGCACACCTTTAACCGGAATATAAAAAAAATTTCTGTACAAGATCGAGCGCATGTTATCCAGTCATTAACCTGTGGATAATAGTACTACATTCAGTTAATACTATGTTGTTATCACGACAAAGAGCCATACCAAAATTATATTTCGTCCGGAACACCGTCTGACCAG
This sequence comes from Mopalia muscosa, assembly GCA_031763545.1. Lineage (NCBI taxonomy): Eukaryota > Metazoa > Mollusca > Polyplacophora > Chitonida > Mopaliidae > Mopalia > Mopalia muscosa. Next base: position 8,653 of record JARFOD010040115.1, on the reverse strand, counting down.
TGAAATAGCATTGAAGATGGTGTTGAACCCAATCAAGGAAGAGGGTTTTGGCCTTTTTTAAATACCATTTTAGTAACATACTAGCCCTCAGATCAAGAAACTAATTAAAATTAAGTTTACAATTAAAATATTACAAGCCGGAAGTGACATACTCGGAGCAAGTGACCCACACACGTATCGTATGTTGAACGTATGAATATCTCATTTCTGACAGGAATCATGTCTGCCTGCGTATTGGTTATTGCAAAAAGAAATATGTTTCACTATTTCCTGATAGATTCTGTTTTTAAGGCATACAGTCGCTGGTAAAAATCAGAAACACCGAATAGCAAGTAAATGCAGCAAAACATTTGACCGGTTAAAGAACTTGATAATGTCCGTAACACGATTTGTGCCCATCCGATTATGAAAGGGGCTTTCAACGCAAATAGATGCTGTATATATACCAAGTGTATTTCCATTTTTCGGACAGAGCTATCGCGAGGTGCCTCGTCGCCGGACTATAAAAGAAGGCAGGGCAGTTTTGCTTAGGGTTCAGCTAGTCAACGAGTCGAGAAAGTATCAGTTAAGGTTGCCCAGAAAATAGCCTACGGAAAGTTTTAGTTTCCCAGTCAAGCTAACACATGTCAAATTAAGCATTCCTGTCTATTTTGAGGGCATTTTCATTTTGATTTTTTACGTTTTCAGGTCATTCGATTAGACATTTCAGGTATTTACACCACGCCAATTCTTGTCCTCCGTGTGACTAGGCCTGCATATTGACTGTACAATACAAGTCTATAAGGATACGTATTCGCTTCTAGGCCTACATACTACTGAATTCCAGATTCAGAGAAGATATTACCTTGGATATGATAGTTTTAATGACTGGCTTAATGCTAATTAGTGTCTTAGTCTGCGGGCTGTTATCTTACTAAAAATAGTATAAAAACGAACAAAACCGACTGTAAAGTCGCGTGCCTTCCCCTATAAGATGTTATTATCAGCTATACTTTTGTTTGGATTAGTTTTAGAATGTATTCGTTCCAGTGCTTGGAGACGTAGATGTACAGTACAATCCTCTTTAAAAAGAGGTCACCGCTTACAAGAGAATACTATCACCAAACACTATGGCCAAAGACTAACGTTAGTATTATTACACTGCATCAACAGAAATCCAAATACGCCATGTTCTATTTAATGCCAAGTAATATGTTTTAGACCAATAAGGGAAGGCAATAATTGATTTTTAATACTTACGATATGATTGGTCTGTCTCGAGTTGACAAAACGTGATGTTCCAATTCTCAAACACACAGTGCTTGTTTCGTTATACGAAGGTACAAGTCCCGGTGCTTTAGACAGTTACGTCAGTGGTAAATATTAGCGAAATAGACTTTCAATATAACGTGAAGAAACGGGGTCGACGTTTGCTTTAATTTTGCCTTATACCTAGTGTCGACCGCTCAACAAAACACAACAATTTGAAGATGTATAGCACCTAAATTTATTTTATTTCTGTAGAGGTGGAAACTCCATACACTATAATGGTAATGCAAATAATCTGATTAAGCCAAGCCTCCTTATCAAATATGTGGAATTAGAGAATAGAGGTAATGTAGCTAATCGTCTTGCGAGCAGGGTGCCGGCTCCCCGAAGCTCTATAAAACTAAATCCGCTATTAGATGGCGTCACGCCATGTTGAAGGTCTCCCTAACTCGGTATTAGCGATTTAATCAGTTGCTCGAAAGACTTTTAGTAGCTACCACCAGCTTAAATCGCTAATACCGGGTTAGAGATAGATCTTCAACATTGTGTGACGCTTTAGCGGATTAAAAATAATTGCGCTTTGAGTAACCAGCTGCTGGCCCCAGGGTTGCCTTTGCCATAGAAACATTTTATTTTGTTTACGGATAACATTATATTAGAAATAAATGAATATTGCTCTGTGCAGTGTAGAAGGTAATGCGCTTCAAAGTTCCGAGCTATAATAAATTATGTGGTAAGCAATAATGCCCTGTATTTAAGTAGACCTTGGTAATACACGTTTGCAGGAGAGTCATAGTGGTAGTTTTATTTTTCAAGCGAACCTCAACACATTTGTGGGTTATTATCTTTCCTTCTTCATTCTTCTTCTTTTGATTATGCCACTGTTCCAAGAGTCACGTTTCAAGAGTCTCATTTCAAACAATGACCAGGCCTCAATTGAACTACAATGAACGCCATGTTATGCAGAGCGCGGATAAATAGCATTTAAGACACCGACAATCGAATCAGCCTTGGTGTATCCTTGTACACAGTATAATCATCATACACAGTTCTAGTTATAACTAGTTTACCATTGGTGTTTACCAATGGAACGAGGTCCGCTGGTTTAGAACAAGGAAGTTACACTTGTTAATAACGATAATAGTGTAATTAGTTTAATGGTGTTTTCTAAGGTATATCTGGTCTATCTGTTTACAGAGCTGTTCGGGTATGGTATTGGATCTTAGAACAATCTAACATGGAACACGTGAATAGGCAGCTTGCATAAAATTATCAGACTGATTGAAACGGAAGATATTTGGTAGTGAAATTGTACTTTTCACTCAACACTGTCTTCATTTTTAATCTATTCATTTATTATTGGGAATGACTCGTGTCATGTCTTTTGAAACGAATTCCTTCACCCGACTAGGTTAGAGGAACATTTTTATTTATTAAGTCATAATAGCCTTTGTCTTTCCAAAGCTCATGGACGGTTAAGGAATATTTTATACCTTTATTTTATTCCTTTGTCATATCGATACGTGCCAGTGAAATAAATATCCAGTGTCACCTGTTTAGTTCTGTAGGTTTGATAGGAAGTGACAATTTGTTGATCACCCAGTGTAATGGTCGTATCATCCAAAGGCTGCCGGTATAATGGTCATGTCATCCAAAAGCTCCATAACATTCAAAACTCTCTGCTTAACATGCAGGGGAATGTCTGTCATGCAAAATTTCTTTTTTTAAACACCCAGCGGAAAGTCGATATCATCCAAAGGCTCCCTGATTAACACCCGGTTTGATGGCCATACTATCCAAAAGCGCACTGTCGAACACCTAGTGGAGTATCCGTCTAATCTGGTAAACACCCAGTGGAATGTCCATATCATCGAACGGTGCTTTATTCGACATTCCGTGGGAACATTTAAGCCATTTATTCCGTAGATTGAGGTGGGCAAAAAAGAGTGTGTTTAAAGTTATTACACGATGTTAACATGTATTAAACCAAATGTACAATAATTACACGGGTTTTACAGTTGTTATGCGAGACTGACGATCGAGACTTTTTTAATTCTTTATACGTGCGTGGCAGTCGTAACACAATGTGTCCATTTATTCCACGATGTTCACGTTTGTTATTCAAGGCTTACAGTCTGAAGGCGATGGTGATTCTGTTTATTAAACAATAATTCCAGCTATCACACAATGTGTTAAGTTTTAACACAATGCTTACGGTCTTTAAACGATGTTAGCAGTCATCACACGACTTGTACAGTTCTCACATAAGGTTTATAATTTTTATACGCCCATCATTTCACGGGACGTATTATATTATGGGGTTGTCCGTCCGTCTGTCTGTGTGTCCGCCCGTAAGTAAACTTTTTGGTTTCCGGACGTTAACTTGAAAACCGCTTATTGAATTCGAATCAAACTAGGTATATTTGTTGCATGTGACAAAAAGTCGCTTGGGATTGATTTTGGCATATGTGGACCTACAGGTGATGCCACCTGGTGGCTAAGTCTAAATTGGGTTTATGTTTGTTATCTTGAAAACTTCTTGTGCAATTCAAATCAAACTTAGTACGAGTGTGCCATGTGATGAGATATCACTTGGGATTGATTTTGGCATGCGTTGACATACAGGTGCCGCCACCTGGTCGCAATGTCTAAATTTGGTTCCTGTATGTTCACTTAAAACTTCTGGTATAATTCAAATCAAACTTCATATGATTCTTCCATTTGACGAGACATGGCTTGGGATTAGTTTTGGCATATGTCGAACTACAGGTGGCACCATCTGGAGGCAAAGTCTAAATTTTGGTTCTGTATTTTAATTTGAAAAGTTCTTGTGCAATTCAAATCAAACTTAGTATGAGTGTTCCATGTGAAAAGACGTCACTGAGGATTGAGTTTGGCATGTGTCAACCCACGTGTGGCGCCACCTCTTGGTGTTAATTTGGTTTCTGTATGTTTACTTAAAAACTTTTGTTGGAATTCGAATCAAATCTTATATGATTGTTCCATGTGAGTTGGGATAAGTTTTGGCCTATATTGGACTACAGGTGCCGCCGCTGTATGTTAATTTCAAAACTTCTTGTGGAATTCGAATCAAACTTAGTTGGTATGGGTGTTCCGTTTGACAAGACAGAATTAAGAAATTCCACTTGTCAAGATGCCGTGTAGGATTTTGTTTGTAACAGTTGTACTTTTTGTCTAGACATACTGTCACCTGGTGGATTCTAATCTAACCCGATTTGAATATTCCATGTGACCAGATTTCTTCGGGCGTATATTGTGACTCACTTGAGTAAAGTCTTTTTGTTAAGAGATGATTTAAGATGATTGACCAGACCGATGTTCCTGGATATTTTCTGACTAATAAAAAAAATGTATGATTTCCATCACAGGTTTGGTTGAAGAGGACTCAGAAATTTCTGTTCCTTGGAGTAAAAGTGGAGGGACAGATTGTAATTTCCTTCCAGATTTCACTAACATGCACTTGGTTTTTCTGATATTTAATGAAATTCTATTACAGCTGAGCAATTGATGGATTTTGCCAAGCTCTGTGGACATGGTGTTGAGTGATTTCTCTATAAAGCTGGTTTTTGTGATCAATAAAATTCAACATAACATAATGATATCCAGGGTTTGTAGATTTGATCTTAGGTAGCCTGTACAGAAGAGTACAGTTGTCACATAAGGTTTACGGTATTGAAACGACGTAAGCAGTCATTACACGTACAGTACAGTAGTCACGAGCGATGTTACCAGTCATTGCACTAGCTTTACCGTTGTCACATAGGGTTTACAATCATTACCGATTCCACAGAACATAATTCACTTTTTAGACTTACTTAAACGTGTGTTTGAATATTTAATGACATCTCTTTGAACGTACGGGTCGATTCCTTTGCGTATTTATAACCACATCAACTACAAACACCGTGTTAGCCACATTGTAAAACAAACATTTCTATGTATAATGCCAATCAAGTACTGCATGTTTTATTTACAGTATTGTCACAGACGTCCCGGTTTATATTTCTCTTTGTCTCTTTACCTATAATTGCTAAGAAATACATTACATGTAACATAAGTATTGTATGTTTTTATAGCCAAGAAAGCCTTCACAACATGGTACGATAATGTAACACATGGATGGATGGTGTATACAAGAGATGTTTTCCTCACCCGGTCAATTGAACGATCGTATACATTATAGTATGAGACTCGTGTTTCCTTGACGAGGCGTCATGTAAACTGCACTACAATCGGCTTTCGTTGAATACGATAGGTTCTTTATTAAATACACGCTTCAAGTACGTACAATGTTTTACATACGTATTATACTACGTTTCTAAATTAGTAGCTAGTTTGGTTTGATTGGTGTTTCGAGCCGTACGTCAAGGTTTATTATGCATATATGACAACGACCGCTGTAAATGAAGAGAAACCGGAAATAGATCATCCAGGAAAGTAAAAACCACCATAGTCAATGGAGAACCACATTAGGAACAATAAACTACGACTTTTTTTAGTTAACCAAATTCTCATTTTGCTTGATGGTAGTGACCCTCTACGAGCAGTACAGCATTAAGAAATAAATGCCAGGTTTTGCAGTGGAAAATTAAAAAAAATCATCTCATAAAAAATAATGTCTCTTTCTATTTTGATCAGAACGTTTTCCATGTTCATATATTTTTAACCGATAGTTAATCCACACCCGTTCTGCGAAGCGTGCCTACTAGAAACCACCTTCCAAAAGAGCTTAAAATTTTTCTATCGATTAAATAAATATAATTATAGCTTGATGGGAACAATTTGCATTATCAGAATAATGACAGTAAGCCATCTGTGTCTTAAATCTCTTCACAGTTTAACTTTCCATACCTGTTATGCGATTATCTGCTCAAGTGTTTAACCATGGCAAAGAGAAGCTTATCTATCAACACTGGATATTGAAATATAGGGACAATGTATGTTATTTGACATTTATCTAATCGTACTAACATTGTTATAGAAACGAATTTTAAATTCTTCAGACATCTGACAAAAAATACCTGTTCCAAAATTGTCATCAGCATTGCAATCGTAATTAATATATATTGTAATAGAGGTGGTGGTAACTACTTGACACATAAATACATTTTCGATTTCACAATCGTTATCATCATTGCAATCATTATAATTATTTATTGTCACACAGATTTTACGCTAGACGCATTTGAATCTATTCAGGTGTATGAAAATTAATTCCCTTGTCACAATTTCCATCAGCATTGTAACCGTAGCAAATAGATCATGTCATATAGAATATGCTGAAGATAAAGTTTCAGCCTAAGACATATGTCAACAGTTCCAGTTTCACAATCGTCATCAGAATTGTAATCTTAACAAAGATATAACGTCGTATAGAATTTACATCAGAGAGACTAGAAACAGTACTTTCGTTGTCCTACGTTGTCAGAAATCGTGCCACGTCATGACTTGTTTTATGTCACGTGATTGTTTTTTTGACGAGCCAGAACAACACAATCAAAAATGAAGAATAACAATAACTATTGTATAGACGTTTAATACCTAGCTGGAGATCAGATAGGTTTGAGAAAGATACCCGTTAGCTGGACCATCAGTGGCGTGTTTGTTCCCAGTCAACCTTAACCAGATGGAACGCTATAAGCAGATTTTGTTGTTTACAATTTTATATCGCGTTTCGAATGGACCGCAAGGAACATTTTCAAAATTAATACTTAGGAGAAACTACAAACACTCCGAGTGGAATAGACGTTTTCTTGTCTATTATATCTTCCACAAGTTGCACGATTCTTGTTTTAACAGCAATGTTCATGCGTTTATCAACAGCATCTGTTTAACAAAGCTGGTCAAGTATGATCTGAGTATGGAATCTTAAAACAAACAAGTGATTAGGCAACTTACATTAGATAATATGTCTGCTGACGAAATTGTACGCCTCAGTAGACATTTTATCTCCATTAACCTCTCAAATTTAGTTTTCTTCGCATTCCTTAAGGATATTGTTTCTAACAGTTAACATTAAATTATGTAAGATTGTATTAATACTTCTGTGCTTTTTGCAGGGATGAATTTGCCAGTCCTTGGATGTGGGTACCCGGTTTTTTGGCGAGTATCAACATCATAAAGGAGCACACTTGGGTGTATGAATTAAATCGTAATGTGGACGTCTTTCGCCGGTTCTGTGATTGGTTAAGACCAGGCTTTAGACCTAGGTCAGGTCATTTTAGGGATTAATTTGCCTGTCCTTGGATGTGGGCATTTGGGTAATTGGCGCCTATCGACATCATAAAGGAGCACACATGAGTGTATGAATAAAGTCCCAAATAACGTGGAAGTCTCGCCGTTTTTGTAATTGGTTAAGACCAGGTTCGAATAATGTTTTAGGTCTGACTCTCCGTCTGCAGCATAAAGGGTATCGATTCGGTGTTAAAGTTATGTTATGTATGCAATGTTCATTATTTGTCAGAAGGCGAAACCGTAGTCTAGTAAGAATTTTAATTAGAAATTGTAATGTATTTACAAATATAATAAATATGATATTTAAAAAAAACATCATTGTATACAAGTTTATATAACAACAGCTTTTACAGAAAGATCAAATGATAACGAGACAAGTTCGTTTCCTATAAGTTGATTCTGTTGAGGCGATTATACCTTTTTGTAGACTATTTCCAGGATATTTGTGGTACAATTCTTTCGGAAGTTTGTATCCATCTTGAATGTCTGGAAAACGACTTTGGATTTGAATGAAGCTTATCCATTAAGTTAATCATTTACATAAAAATGGACGACATTTTTTGTAATTGTTCGGAACGCTTCATTACAGAAAATTCCTAACCTTCAGCTTGTGAAGGTTGCGCCAGATTTCTAGCCACGGAAAGATGCACTGGACACACAATCTTTCTTGCCAGTGTTTGTATGTTTTAATTACATTTTCATTGTAAATGAATTTTTATATATATAATTATCTAAGCGTGTGTGATAATCCTACTGTAATATTCCTTTTCTCGGTAAAATTATCGAAATGTGTATTAGTTACAGGTGCCTTGAATACTTGTTCTTAGATAGTAGTGTATCCCCGTGGGGGAGCGGGTGGGCCGTTTAATACCAGCAGGCCCTGTAGAATACTCACCTGGCTTCCTCAGTCAATCGTAAGAGGCGAGGAAAGAGGCAACCTGTTGGCCGTAGGTTGCATCCCATGTCGGAGGAGAATGAGATCCTGGTGACTGAGGGGCAGCTTGGCTGGCAAAAGGGTGCCGCAAAGCCATGCTGCTCCAACATGTCACTTTGGCTCAATATTCTCCTAGACAGGTGGTCAGATTGGCCCGATCTGATCAATCGGCTGGTCACGTCGAGCCCTGCAATGATCAATTATTAATTCCATCGT
>JARFOD010040104.1:0-10279 GCA_031763545.1 Mopalia muscosa | reverse complement strand
TCGTATAAAACCAGCAATACAATGCAAACATAAAATAGGGCATTTGAGGCACTTCAAAATTTCACCTGTGGTACCTAGTTACAACCTGACAACGGATTTAAAACGAAATATGTTAATATACCTCAGGCGATTGGTACATTTTGTCTTATTGGGCAATTAGCAGGAACTCTTTTTCCTATAATCCTATTTAATATAATTGACCCGATTGGGTAGGTCTAAAGGGGATGCAAAGTCATCAGTGCTGTCGTGGGTCATAATGACATACCAGGTCAATAGTGAGATCTTAGTGAAAATAAACTGAAGCCATTGTGGAAAGTGTGGTGTTATTAAAGGCTAGGTAGCTATAGTTCTTGAATGTGTATCATTCCAAAACAATTACCGAACTTTGAATTTTCCCGCCACAGCCAGCAAAATGTCAGAACTGTGATTGGTTCTTACTAGTGGCTATATATTCCGTTTTCTTAATATTTTTCAGATGCAGTACCAACTATTCTTCGCTATAGTAATCTACAGGAATCTATTCTAAGGACCTTAAAGGTGAGGCTAGCTCCGCGGCTTTGCTGGTTTATTTGCGGCTTTCCCTCATCTGCTGGTAGCAAGCAAGTTACTTATTGTGTACCACACATCTGTGACAACAAGAATATATTTTTCTGTTACAATACAGTTATCTGCTAGCCCATTCTTACATGTGACTACAACAAAACAATTTACTGCTACCATTCAGTTATCTTTTAGCGCACTCTTATCGGCGAATATGGCAAAACAATTTACTGCTACAATTCAGTTATCTTTTAGGGCACTCTTATCAGCGAATATGGCAAAACAATTTACTGCTACAATTCAGTTATCTTTTAGGGCACTCTTATCTGCGACTATGACAAAACAATTTACTGCTACCATACAGTTATCTTTAAGCGCACTCTTATCTGCGACTATGACAAAACAATTTACTGCTACCATACAGTTATCTTTAAGCACACTCTTATTTGCAACTACGACAAAACAATTTACTGCTACCATGCAGTTGTCTGTTAGAACAGTATTATCTGCGACTAAAAGGAAACAATTTACTGCTACTGTTTTTTTTATTTTGCATTTTGTTTTTAATGGTATACTTTCAGAACAACCCATATGATGAGATCGATGTAGACAACACAGACTTTTTAGAAAACGTCTTATTAGTGCTGGTAAGATCAAACTTTATAAATCAGTTCCCACAAAGAAAAGATCACCAAACACTCCATCAGACAGAGTATCTTATTTGAGTTAATTGGTTGTCAACCCATAATATTAACAACATTTACCAATTGATCTTTTTATTCCTGACGCCCTCTGGCTAAGGCTACCTTGTTTGAAGAGTAGTAATAATGTGTTCACAATCCTGACCATTGTTGAAACCTTCACATCTTGGGTTGTGCTTGTGCCAATTATTGTTTGAATACACCGCCGTCATATAAGTGAAATACCGGTACCCTTCAGCACAACAGCACAACGTAAAACACCAATCAATCAATCAATTTATAAAGAAAATTTAGAATTTCTGATATAGCAAGGTTAACATTTTATGTTTTATACATGACTCTTGATCAAAAAAATAAAATACGGATTGTATAAATCCCTTTAGAACTACATCTTTGCTATTGGTGAAATAACATATACATCTTTATCTCTCTAAGACTACCATTGCTTATATGAATAATAACTTAACAGTATATTTGTGTTTAATTGTATTTAGTACAATATGTATGAAGATGACAAGAGTACACACTTACGTCCCGAACTGGTTATTGACTCACTCAAGTAAGTAAAGTGTAATTACAAAGACAAGTGTGCTTAAAATTGGGTATATCTGTTTTATTACTTATCAGATAATTACATGAGTTAATACAATTCGTTCTTCAAGAATCATTAGTTGTAAGCTCTTCATCACTTCCACTGCAAACCGTTAAGCTTAAGTGTTTTAAGTTCACAGTATAAATTTAAGATAATCTTCTAGATATATCGAATTAGGGGTCGGCAATTCTTCCAGAAATATCGAATTGAGGGGCCACAATTCAGCTTAACCCGCCACGCCCTTAGCTCTACCGTGTTTCATGTCAGCTGTAACAACTGCAGTGACATGGTCGGTTTTATGGAAGCTGCATATATTCTGTTCATGCTAGGGTTTGATTGGATTGAAGGTTTCGAGAAGGTGCTGTTGTGAAGCGGCATTTGTTTGTTAGTTTGGGTTTAAATTCTGTCTTGAAGGTTATCTTGCCTTACTTCTTTAGGGTGTAAATGTAAGAGACAACCCCTTACAAGTCAAATCTATGCCTCTAAAAATACCAGTAGGCTTAATCTATGTTGCCTGCGAGACTCGTTACTGCATGAAGCAGTGCATCGAAGTGTGATCACAAGTTCAACATTGAACAACTCTGAATCTTCAAATTTGGTATTATGATACAAGTTTAGGAGTTTTTTTAACTTTATTCAAGTTTGAGAGATTTACATTGAGATGAGTTATTTTCATTTAAATGTATATATTTAATAGACTGGCTTAAATTGGCCACGTGATCAGTTTAACATACAACCATTCTAAAACAGCGATGATTCGCTAGTCAGAGACGAGAGTACGAATCCGGGGGAGACAGACAAACATTTTCTTTCTCTGCAAAAAAGGATGAATAGATCTGTTTTACAAGTTGTTATTTTCCTTATAAAAACAAAACATCAGTTACAAAAATTCTTCTTATTTTTTTATGTTACAGCTTGGCGTCTCAATTTTTATTCACAAATTAGTAACCATTTTTTAAATTAACTCTGTTTAGTTGATAAATTATATTTCGGCTTACATATTCTTTTCATACTGATAGATTTTATAATTGTATGTTAAACTGGGCACAACCACATTTATAGCGGGGTACCATGGGTAATTGTCCTAGCTTTGGCAAACAGGATTCTAACCAGATCTAGAAGAGCTCCGGTTTTGTGATTGGTGTGATCGGATAACTCTCTACGGTGCTTCCCTCCAGAACTTGATAATGCCATAAGGGTAGATTGGTTGACGGGTAATCAGATTATCAGGTGTTTGACATTTTAGACGGAAGCCTATTGCGAACCCCACAATGCCTCATGCCATTTTACGTTGTGTCGGTTTGGCCGCATTTCAGAGCTGCAGGCGACAACAAAATATGAAAATCATGTTTTGTCACCAGTAGATACCATGTCAAATTGCTGTTATACTAACATTTGTAAGCTGAGATGGTAATTTCACTTACATTGTATTTTGCGTGTTTGACTTTTTCAAAGAAATAATATATTTCCAGAACATTCTGTGAAATACCCGAATTCTTCCATTGCCTTCTATCGACTGGAATAATGGCCTACTTGCTCTGTCGTTGGGATGGTGTGGCTGCGAGTGACAGACGATGTTTTTCAAAAAGTATAGTAAGTCCTGGTTTGATTGTGTTTAATGCTGATGGCTATAGCAGGACTATTAGCCATCGATATAATATCAAATAAACAACCTTATTTTAACAGTATTTTCGTTATTTTGGGATAAGGCTTTTTGGTTTAACAGAGTCTAGGTCAGAAAACCCATCCGGGAATGGAAGCTTTGACCGTCTTGGTTAGGTCGGTTGGCTGAGGTTTTGTTGGCCGGCATTTACTGCTGGCGACTCGGCGCCTAACTCTAGGGGCGTGGGCTGGAAGTGTTATCACAAATGAAAGGAACACCATACAATATTTGACTCCCCCAAATCCGTGTCTGGGTTGGTTGATCGAGGTGTGTGAAAATTCAGCAAGCGTTTTTTGTTCTTCGAATCTTGCTTAAGAAAAGCACTGTTATATGTTATATGAATCTAAAATACCAGTCGGACATGCGCGAGGAAGTATAGAATTAAATCAAATATAATGCCAAAGTATTTTCAAAAAATAATTTGAAGCCAGAAGTACTCGAGCAGCACAACACCTGATATGTGTTGTCAAAATTATGTCTTGCTCCACAGAATATTTTAACGGAAACCATAATTGAAAACGGCCAATAACCTAGAAATATGATTAACTTTTTTTTTTAACTTTTTCTCTGATCGTGGCGATGTTTGGTCGGATGTAAGTTTGCTCTATGGAAACTGACTTTAGTAACCTTTCTCTCTGTTTCATTCAGGTTTCGTTTATCGACAAATGGAAGAACTACACTCCGGACGGAACCTCATTTGAGTATGTATAGTCGAAGTTTGATTATCTATATATCCAAGACTTCATGGTATACAGTAACATGTACGCTCTCAGAAATAATGGCTCTTTGTAGCTTCTTAATAAAAAAAGATGGTTATATTTGGAATCATTACGACAAAAACAGTTCTTTGAGATTAGAAGAGAGAAGCAATACTAGGAACAGCCGCTGTGAGGGTTCCACCCAAAACCAGAGAGGGTTGCAGAGCCAACACTGAGGATTGCTTTCTACCGAAGCCTGTTGATGCCAGTTATCAGGTTAAAAACGATTAAGAAATTCGAGATCACGACTTTTTATGTCATACCACGATTTAAAGTCGTGATCTGGACTTCAAACTTCGTGATCTTCTTGAACTTCCTTTATAATCAAACCAATATGATTATAGACACCAGGATTTTTTTCTTCGAGATAAGAAACGGTTCTAAACCTAAAATTAGGAAAATTGATATAACAAGGCTTTTGAGCATATCACCGTCAAGATGAGCATCAATTTGGTAACGTGCTAGCTAAGCCTGTCTTTACTAAATTTCGAAAGTGTAATGCCAGGAAGCTGATTGGTCTAGGTTGCCTACATGTACGTTAACTGCTGATGATTCGGTGTCTAACTATGTTCGATGTCCTTACGGGTTAAACCTGTAAAAACAATTGAAATGTTACCTGATCAAAGGAAACCATTGGAACCCTCATTGTAATACAAACAACATTTAAATGTATATTAACATTAAGTTTTTACAAATCATCCATGTTACGATCCTGTTTGCTGATAATGTATTTATTATATAGTAATTTTATTAAGAAACCTCAAGTGGTAATCGTAATATTCTGTTTCAGGTCGTTTAAGTCACAGTTGGAACTTCTTGACTTGGCCAGCCCTCCCTCCAGCAAACTATGGTGTATGTTTATCCTAAAGTTGTTCTGTAAAAGTAAGTTGTAATAGATGACACAATGTATGTATACTTCTATTAAACGCAAGTGAAATCCCCCCCCCCAATACACACGAACAATAACATTAGACAAGGTACACAGACAGTTGGCCCACACACTCACATACAGGCTACACACTCAAAGCAAAGCGATTAAGAAGCATCTACTATTTTAAACCCATTTCGGCGGAAATCTTTAAGTTCTTAAGTATACTCCCCCCTCGCCCTCCTTTACACACATAGTTGTAGTGTAGTAAAACATATTGAATGACATGACAGTTTGTACAACGTATTCTTTGTTTGAGTTTTTGCTGCATTGGTTTTTGTTGTTGTTGTTTATGTTGTATTATTTAGTAACTGCAATATGGTTTGTTCATTATTTGATTTTTTGATTGATTGATTGACTCCTTCATTACATTGATTCATTCAGTGATTCATTCCATCATTTTGTCACATTGATTGATCCTTAAATTGATTCACATTCATTGATTAGAGGGTTGATTCAATGATTCCTGCACATCTATTGGTTGATTGGTTGATTGATTCAATGATTGGTTGATTTATTGATAGATTGATTCGATGTATTTAACTGTTTCTTTCATTTGTTTCTATGGTTAGGTGAAGAAAAGTGTCGCTTGGCTAAGGAAGAAGGGATATATGCGGCTTTGAAAGCCATATATGATCATCAGCGGACTCCCCACAATGTGAAAGAACGAGTACACCAAATTATGGATTATGTAGATTCAAAAACACTTTGCCAACGTGATACAAATTAAAAACTTCAAACATTTGTGAATATAATCGATCGCTAGATTTCATACAACTAGTAAACAGACAAGTCAGTCAGGTTCTAGTTTTTTTTTTATATAAAAGCTAGTTAATAAAGAGATAATTAGATAATGTATTGGCAAAGGCGCTTGCAACTATTTGAAACAAGTCTGTGATATTCTGTCAATATTTTGGTATGTACATTTTTTTAAATCGTAGGATTATGGTTCATTTTACTTTTATGTTCCAACCTTCTCCAAACAACGAGTAACCATCCCTTGTTAAGATTGCATCACGCCTGGGTTGGCAGGAAATACAAGTTCTGTAACCACGAAATAATGTAATATAAACTCTACTATATCAAAAATAAATACAGATCAACAGTCACTGGTCATAACATAACAACACATGGCGGAGAGCAATGTCTACATTTATTGCTAAATGCTAACCTAAGGAAAGGCTATACATTTAATACTAGTAAACCAGTTTAACCAAAAGAAATGGGCCGCAGTGATTCCTTAGGCATATCGTTTTCCCTTGTTAATCCGTCTTCGACTTACTATTCACTGGATCGAGACCGTCTGTCGACCATCAGCTACATGAATGAATCACACGATGTGGCTCAGGCAATCGTGTGGGTGTTTTTTTAACGGGATTTTTCTCCTGGTCTTCCACTGTAATGAGACAAGGCGCTATGTGAATTGGGAGACCCGTCGTCAGACAATGAAATATCCTTGAGTACGACGTTAAACCCCAATCGAACAAACATAGAAAATAAGTTTTAGTATATGCTCTGCAACGTTGCTTATTAAAACATCTAAAAGTTGTACCGCATACTATCTGGTCAAGGACAACTGCAACTATGTAGAGCCTATGCAGGTCATATGTGACCCTGTAAAGAGACAGCCGAACACTAAGCTGGTCGTATCAGCTGTTCGTTTAAAGGTACCACCGAACAATTAGCTGATCATATCAGCTGGTCTTGTAAAGGGACCACTGAACATTAAGCTGGTCATATCATCTGATCGTGTAAAGGGACCCCCGAACACTAAGATGGTCATATCAGCTGGTCGTGTAAAGAGACCACCTAACATTAAGCTGGTCATATAAGCTGGTTGTGTAAAGGGATCACCGAACACTAAGCTGGTCATATCAGGTGATCGTATAAAGGTACCACGGAACACTAAGCTGGTCTTATCAGCTGGTCATGTAAAGGGACCACCGAACACTAAGCTGGTCATATCAACTGGTCGTGTAAAGATACCACCAAACACTAAGCTGGTCATATCAGCTGATCGTATAAAGGTACCACCAAACACTAAGCTGGTCACATCAGCTGGTCGTGTAAAGATACCACCAAACACTAAGCTGGTCATATCAGCTGATCGTATAAAGATACCACCAAACACTAAGCTGGTCATATCAGCTGATCGTATAAAGATACCATCAAACACTAAGCTGGTCATATAAGCTAATCGTGTAAAGGGACCACCGAATACTAAGTTGGTCATATCAGCTGGTCGTGTAAAGATACCACCGAACACTAAGCTGGTCATATCAGCTGGTCATGTAAAGGGACCACCTAACATTAAGCTGGTCATATCAGCTGGTTGTGTAAAGGGACCACGGAACACTAAGCTGGTCATATCAACTGGTTGTGTTAAGGAACTACCGAACGGTAAGCTGGTCTTATCAACTGGTTTTGTAAAGGGACCACCGAACACTAAGCTGGTCATATCAGCTGGTAAAGATACCACCAAACACTAAGCTGGTCATATCAGCTGACCGTGTAAAGAGACCCCCGGACACTAAGCTGGTCATATCAGCTGGTCATGTAAAGAGACCACCGAACACTAAGCTGGTCATATCAGCTGGTCATGTAAAGAGACCACCTAACATTAAGCTAGTCATATCAGCTGGTTGTGTAAAGAGACCACCGATCACTAAACTGGTCATATCAGCTGGTTGTGTAAAGAGACCACCGGACACTATGCTGGTCATATCAGCTGGTTGTGTAAAGGGACCACCGATCACTAAACTGGTCATATCAGCTGGTTGTGTAAAGAGACCACCGGACACTATGCTGGTCATATCAACTGGTTGTGTAAAGGGACCACCGGACACTAAGCTGGTCATATCAGCTGGTTGTGTAAAGGGACCACCGAGCACTCAGCTGGTCATATCAGCTGGTTGTGTAAAGAGACCACCGGACATTAAGCTGGTCATATCAGCTGGTTGTGTAAAGGGACCACCGATCACTAAACTGGTCATATTAGCTGGTTGTGTAAAGGGACCACCGGACACTAAGCTGGTCATATCAGCTGGTTGTGTACAGGGGCCACCGAGCACTAAGCTGGTCATATCAGCTGGTTGTGTAAAGAGACCACCGGACACTAAGCTGGTCATATCAGCTGGTTGTGTAAAGGGACCACCTAACATTAAGCTGGTCATATCAGCTGGTTGTGTAAAGGGACCACGGAACATTAAGCTGGTCATATCAGCTGATCGCATAAAGGTACCACCGAACACTAAGCTGGTCATATCAGTTGGTCGTGTAAAAGGCCACCACCGAATCCTATGCTATGAGATCAACTGGACATGTAAAGGGACCGCCGAACACTAAGCTGATAAAACATCTAATCGTATAAAAGGACCAACTACCTCTATGCTGGTTCTATGAATTGGTCTATGTCATTAAATCCGGTTTTACAACCATGATTGTGCTGTCGTCGTCAACGAATCACAGCTGTATAAATACACTGTTTTTTTATGATTTATCCCCAAATTACCAGTTTTACACAGGGGTGTTTTGCTAAGTTTGGAAGTAGGGGGGCCCGAAGTGGGAGTGGCAGTCGACTCTCCTAGGCGAGGGTCCATTGGCCGCCTAGACCCCGGAAGCTCTGAAAGTGAGGGAGCTCGTAGACGTGATTTGAGCTATTTTGAGCAAAGAAATTTAGATTCACTATCATTATAAAAATGATCTTAATTTGTGCAATTCCTGCGGAAATGTATGGAAATAACTGTCTTCTGTCTTCTGACAGTATTCTGCTTATAGTTATATGACGACGGATTCTCCACTTCTTACTCTGCTTTTCTTAATATGGTGGGAAAACCAGGAGGAAACCTCGGAAAAATGGATTGTTATTTTGAAAAATCAGGCGGTCCTGGACGTAGATAAGATTAATTAATTATATAACAGGAAACATTTTTTTGATGTCCAGGATCCTTAAATTAAAGAGACTTCGGGTTTATATAAAAGACGTCAATTCTATGACCAGTATCATATGCCTACCCAAATGAAGAGGGGGAGAGAGATAGAGAACAGCGTACAAACGTCTCCACAGTTAGCTTTGATTGTCTCCTGCCTACTTCATGTCTCATTGATTGGTAAGAAATGAAGTTTCAAAGTTTCAAATTATATATATTATTTCGAAGACGCCGTGCAAATATATAAATATGTGGAATTCACGAATGGTGATAACTCTAGCAATGTGTATGCATAGAAAGACAACTTTGCTTGCCTCCAACATCATTATAACTCTGGTCTCAGACTAGTTTTTTATTCATCAAGTCGTCATACGTTTTGAAAGCTTTTCCTTAAATTAGCAATATACATTTAAATTGAGTGGTTTTGATTAGATGGTTTTTTCAATGTTACGCAATTATTGATCCCATTTTATACAATTATAGATTAACTCTATAAAAACTACTCTATCCAGGCTAATTGATAATTTATAGGATCATGTAAGCTTTAGACGTTAAAGACTGCGATGGCCAAAATGTCAACAATTCCCAGGCTAATGAATAATTTGATCATTACCATCATGTTAATGATATGATATCACTAAACGATTATTTTGGTTTTAGAGGTTATATACCCAATTGGATAGATTTATAAATTATAGCGGCCAAAATGACCATGATGGTTTTAGATTTGTTTGTTTGTTTGATTGCATGGGATGTAACGCCGAACTTAAGGTTATTTCACTTATATGGCGACGGATTGTCCACTTCACACTTCACCTTGCCTTATTACAGTGCAAAACCGAGAGGAAACCTCGTAAAAACCAACTTCGCTATTGCTGTTATAGACTGTAACAGCCAAACGGTCATGTTTATTTAAGAGGTTATTTCGGCACCTGATATTGATCTATTGCTCGATAGTTCATTCGATACATGAGTACTGCTCTACGGTATGATCACCAAACTTGAGTACTGCTCTACGGTATGATCACCAAACTTGAGTACTGCTCTACTGTATGATCGCCAAACTTGAGTACTGCTGTACGGTATGATCGCCAAACTTGAGTACTGCTCTACGGTATGATCGCCAAACTTGAGTACTGCTCTACGGTATGATCGTCAAACTTGAGTA
>JARFOD010040093.1:0-10279 GCA_031763545.1 Mopalia muscosa | reverse complement strand
TGTCCCCTCTTAGACCCTTTTCTTCAAACTATCTTAACAGTGTGGGCGTCAAGATCCATTCATGGATCTCTTGTTGTAAGTGTTTGTTAAAAAGGATCTTTTCTGATGGACATTGTTTCACTGTCCTAAAATTGATTCTTGATGAGAGGTTAAAAATGAAGCTGAATATTTTACTTCAATTTGAAGGATATTTGGGGGATATATTGGAATAATTCAGCTCATTGTCAACACCCCGGCTTCTTTACTGGCAATGCAAAAAGTGACAGTTATGAATACAACGGCTACATGATCTGTATGGAATTACTGCATTATGGGATAAATTAAATCTCAAGTTTGTGGCCAGACTACCAAATTCCTGAAACTGTGGTTGTAGTTTTTATTTATTCCTCACCAAAGATTTTGGAATAAATGAAAATGACTAGCCTTGTTTCATACAGTCAATATTTCCAGGTCACTCATAAGAGATCGTAATACATTTACAAAAGTGAAGAGTATTGATTTGAAACAAAAGTTGCATCGCAAGGATATTTTACAGATTAAGGGAGTTAACTCTACTACAACTATTGAAATGCCTCGAACAAAAGATTTGAGAAACTTTCTTATTGAAAAAAGGTAATTAGCGTATAAACTTAAGTATAGCTAGCAAAAAAAATAGAGACTCGCTGTACAACAATAACCCCTGTCTAGACATGGAACTCTTTAGTTGACATCTATTATGGTTGTAAGAAACATGACATTTTACAGGAATGACACAACATTGCCTGCACCTTTCCCTCTGCATAAGTAGCTATAGGCTAATGTTTCTTATAATTATCACCGGCTTTAAATGAAAAATTTGACTTGACTTTGTCTTGACTTAAACTAAGACTTGAATGAACCTTTAATTATACTGTTTATTTTTATTTTAGAAATGACGGTGGTTTTGTGCAAGCTGAATTCCGCATGGTATTTGAAGATGTACTTAGTCTGGACAGATCTCCGGATTCTACTATAGTAAATCTTATTCCAGTCTATGGTGACCAACTGAGAGACATCCTGTTGAAAACCCCTTTAAGAGCCAAACCTATGGCCTACAATCTTCGCCTTGAATGTAAGTCCAGGCTGTCATTAATATACTGAGCTTTAACTTTATAATGCCTAATTACTTAAACATCCTTTTGGAAATCAAACATCAAAAAAAAATTTTAACATTGTGCTGTTAATTTTTCAAACACACGATCACAACAGGGTGATGGTAGCTCACAAAATCCTGTGGTCTGAATTTAGGAAAATCTCCTAAATTGAGCACAAAATTTATTGATAACTTTATTTTACATCCAAATGACAATGGATGTCTTGACAATGCAGATCAATCCTTCTTATCTAAATTACTCATTGTAGAAATGTTACCTGGCTTTTACTTCTTCGGAAAACACAGATTATGCACAATTTTTAATTCACTACTTTAACCTTGAAAAAAAATATATACATGTATCAGTTCTTTTTTTATGCTGATAATGTTTATAATTTCAGTGGCTGATGATTCACCTTCCTTCTGTTCTGTAAGTATGGCTTTCTACATGTTATATTTTTTCTTTCTATATGTTTGGGTCCTATCTTAGCTGCCATTTAACTAAGAGGGAAAATAAATCTCACCGAAACAAAAAAATACAAAGAACACACCCTGATGTGATTAAAATTACACTTTGAATAGTTCCAAAGTGTTGAGACAATTTACAAATCCTATGCTCCATGGTTAAACACAGCAGTAAATGAAGACCCCCTTGTTTTGAAAGTGTGTTAGACTAAAGATAAGTGCTTATCGCCCCTATTAAATGACAATGATTTTACCATTACATAACTCTGATTGTTTTGGGGTTTGACATCATACTCAAGGGTATTTCACTCATTGATGGTGATTGTCCACTTTATATTGTTCTTCGCCAAATTACGCTGGAAAGCTTGGAGGAAACCTCATAAAACCACCCCTGTGATTGCCAGAGCCACACAGTTTGACTCACTTATATACCTGTTGGTCGACAGAATGCTACACCAAAGTAGGATTAGTAAGCACACTCGCTTATGGCCATGGGCTGGCATAATTTGGTCCTTATTAACGCCTGATTTGCTTAAATAGCTTTGAGGAAATTTCTATGGAATAATCCTCCACATAGAGAAAAATAATATGTTTGAAAGAAAGATTTATCTTTTCTTTGTCAATGTCTACTATATATATTAAGCTTTACATTTAGTGTTCTGTGGAAGAGATGTATAGCTTGTTGGTCAAAGGGATGAAACCACTATTTAAACCCTGTTATCTCCTATCTGTTTAAAATTAGCAGTAGAAAGTAGATTTGTTTTTCCCACTTTTAATCTTTTGATAAAAGCATAATTTTTACATTTTGATCGCATATCAAAGAATGAAACTAAATAGGAAATATTGACTAAGAGATTGCCTGGTCTGTTGTAGATTGACTGCCCTGATAACAACACGTGTGTCTATGAGGAGGTTGGCTGTTCATTTTATCCATGTTACACAGAACAAATATGCCTTGGTAAGTAAATATTAATGTGGGTGATAAATTTGTAGTGGTAAGTTCATCTCACGCAAGAAATATGAGCATAATTCTGACTTGTTTTTTTTATGTTGTTGCTAAAAGCAACAAAAAAAAAATAGGCTGGCATAAATATAAGTGGTCTTTATTTTCTAAGATTTTTTGGTTTTTGTTATCTCTTTGTCCAACAAATATTTTCAGGAGGCACAATTATTTCTTTTTCATTATCTTCTTTCATGTTAAATATGTTTATGTAAAACACACTAACCTTTTCCTTTGAAATTCATTAAGGTCAAACTTTATTACCATCTTTCTTAATATGACAACATACAGATAATGTTTTGAATTTCACAGTTTATTTTTAAATATTACCGAATTTGACATAGGTTATTAGTTTTCCATGCTTTCTTTTGTAACCCAGAAATTTAAACTGTTAATTTCTTAAAGAAACTTATAAATCAAATTTGCATACAGGTTTGAATTTTACAGAATTTGTACATTTTTGGCAGTTACTGTTCTTCTTAGTCCTTATTCATCAGTATGGTAGTCTCAGTTTAACCAAATGGTTTTCTGATTCTTGTTCAACTTTATGCTGGTTTGTATACTTGGTACTGAACAACTCAATGCTATGCCATGTTTCTTCTCTCATTTTTTGATAAAAATCATTAAGATCAATTTGCTAATTTTTTTCAGCTAGAGATAGTGACCCTTGTTTGAAAACAGTCTGTTTTAATGGAGGCAGTTGCTTCATGGATGCCACCAAAGATAAAGGATTCAGATGCAGTTGTCCTCAAGGCTTCGGCGGAGATTTCTGTCAAATAGATGGTAGTTATTTTCATGTTAATGGAAGGGGCACTTGGAAATGCTTCTGTTCATTCATTCAACTTGAAAAGAAATTCACAGATGATTTTTAAACATGAATTATAGCTTCCTGCTGTTCATACGGACAGGCCATGAATCGGATCTTCTGCAAAACAGTATTGTCTATATTGTGACATTTTACATTTTGATCAAAGAATGTTTTGTGAATAATTATATGAAAGCAAATTTTCTGAGAAATTAAAAGTGAATAGGAATGAAAAGGGAAGGCTTCCATTGCATCAATTTAAAAGGTTGTTTTAAATTTCCGAACACAATAACTTAAAAATGAGTTCACCATCCAGTTGACTTAAGAAGGTGTTCTGGCCTGTTTGAGAGTGAACAGTACTCTCAAACAATCTAACAGATTAACAGCAATTGGGACTGTAGCTTCCTCCTGTTTCAATGAAAGATGGGAGTATGTTTCACAATCCATAATGTGCAATATACACATCTGTCTGTATGTGTAAACACAATAGCTTTAAGCCCCTCTGGATACTCAAAGATATAAATTTAAAATTGCGTGCAGGAATAATTTATGCAACTTATTGTAAATTGAATTAATGCAGAGTGAAAAAATATGGTGCATTTTATGGTGTAAACAATATAAACTCTGTGTCAATCAGTTGTAATTATAAGGATGTCAAGCAACATTTAATTTTTTCTTCTTCTTCCCAGAACAAGATATTTCTTGTGCTGAATCCCCTTGTCAGAATAAAGGTTTATGTGGCACTAGAGGTCCCGTGGGACCAGTGAGCTGTAGGTGTCCCATCGGCTACACAGGACGCTTCTGTCAGTTTCCACCTGAGGATGCCTGCCACGTAAGATATCATTAGCTGACCTGGGCAGCACTTGGTCTCTCTGTTATTGACAATAGATCTGCGAAGATATAGCGGGCAGTTGAAGGGAGCTTGTTGCCCTGGTGCTCTCAGAGCTGAAGAGGAACAGGACGCCGATGTAGATGTGGTGTCTGTATCGGGTTATGTTGTTGTCGTTTTGTATTTGTTCCTTCCTGTCTTTTTTTGTTGCCATTGGTCTCAAGGGTGGTTTCCTTCACCCATTGGGCTGGCACGTCATCATATAAGTGAAATACCCTTGAATACGATGTTAAACCTCAATCAAACAAACAAACAAGCGAAGATATACGCTGTACACATATGGTGGCATGCTGTGATGTGACAGAATCAATCTTAATTAATATATAAACACCAAGTCAAACAAATTTATCAAGCTCTCATCTTATTTTTCACCATATATCTCCTAACAGTACGCACATTATTTTCCAAAATGGCTTAATACAGGATTATGATAAACGTTAATTCCATCAAAAAAAGAAATGGTTAAAATAGCAACTGTTCATTTCATAAAAGTTAAGAATATTAATATCTGTGTGCAAGACATGCTTACATTTATAGTGTATCACTTCTATATTGTTCCAGTTTTCTACCTGTAACAGTGAACAGTACTGCATTGAAGACAAGCTCTGCATAAATGGAGATTGTTTGTCCACCCCAAATTGCATTAACAGTATGTGCTCATCATTATTTATAACATTCTCTTTTTATTTTCAAGTTTCTTGAACCTTTTAACTTCCTTTGTCTGTTGATTGGTACCAAACTTTCTAAGTATTCCCAATGTTACTTTTATTTCACAATATTCGCCGCTTTAGAAACGAAAGAAGAAACTCATAAAAGAATGAAAAAAAAAAGGCAAACTTAGACAAACATATGTTATATTCAGCAATGCTGTTACAATAAAGTCTATGTTTTTTAATAAGTCTCTGTTGATTTATGTATGTGCTTTCTGGCATCATGCACTGCAGTACTGATGCTTATGCTCTAGGACCCGTGGCTTAGTGGTAGCGAGTGTGCTTCCCAAACTGAACCTGCTTCAATTTACCGTTCACAGGATTGAGTCCGCCCGTCGACCATCAGGTATCACATGTTGTGGCTCATGCAATCGTGTTGGTGGTTCTTTCGTGGTTTCCTCCCAGTTTTCCACCATAATAAGGCTGTGTACAGTGTGAAGTGAACAACCTGTTGTCATATAAGTGAAATATCCTTGAGTACAACGTTAAACACCAATCACACAAACACACAAACAATCTTATGTTCTATATAGACTCACAGCACTGATGAATCAATATCTTATATCATCTATGTCTTAAATACTTGTCATGTTGTGGATATTTGTAGTGGCAAGAAAATACTTGTCTTTGTTTATACTATCCAGTACACTGTTGACCTTTGATATCAACATCTTTGTGGACAACAACAGTTTCAAAATGCCATGCAATAAAACCGGTCAATTTATAGGGTTTTACGTTCCTACTAATGTATTTAAGTGTCTGCTGTGAATTCATTTTTTGCTTACATGAAAATTTTGCAGTTGTTTTCCACAACACTATATTCAAGTGTTATGATAGGTGGAACTTCTTAGGCCTGTCATCTTACGAGTGAATTAACTCTTGAGTATGGCATAAAAATTTTCATCTCAGTTTCTCAGAGTTCAAATGCTTTTTTAACAAGCTACACACTAAAATGGATTGTCTTTTATTTCCTTTCCAGAGATTAACGGATTCTGCCCAGCTGTCAACATCACTGCGGTTGTTGTCCGGATAGCCCAGAAGCAGTATTATTGTTTTTCTGAGTGTGAATCAGACAGTGACTGTTACTTCAATAAGAAGTGTTGTTCACTTGGTCCCTGTAAGGCACAGTGTGTGGAACCACTCCGAGGCTAGTACTTTCCTTCATCAATCAATTAATCCACTCACAATCTTAGCATGGCAGTGATTGCAAAAACTGAGGCTTGTAACACTGAGGCACTGAGATTTTCTTGTGGCCTTATCTTTGTAATCCATAAACTTGGGGATCTGCCCAAAATAAAATAGCTGTCATTTTTCTTTGAAAATATCATTTCTACTTACTGAAGAAACTCATGTGATATTAATATCAAGTGAAAGTTTTCATTGATATATAGTAGAGGCATCAAAACTTAATATTCTTTTTTCTTATTTGTTTATTACAAATCAATGGGTCACAATGATATAAAAAACTTCTCTTAATCATGATTAATATCCATATAATGCTGTATTCTGCGAGAACCGTTCAACTATCTATTCTAATTCAGTGAGTATTTTAACATTTATGTGGATTGGGAATTTAGCAATATTCTTTTCATAAAGTTAAGAAAAGGAATATATTTAACGAGTTGAAGTAAGGTGGATCATTCCTATCTGGAAATAAGAATAAGTTGAAATTTTACATAACCGTTTTCCATAAACCGAACCCCCAACAGTAAAATTGTAAAATATCTAAATTGATTTATTTTTAATTTGCAGGGCTGTCAAGTGTCAACACTGTAAAATTGTGAAATATCTAAATTTATTTATTTTTAATTTGCAGGGCTGTCAAGTGTCAACACTGTAAAATTGTGAAATATCTAAATTGATTTATTTTTAATTTGCAGGGCTGTCAAGTGTCAACACTGTAAAATTGTGAAATTTCTAAATTGATTTATTTTTAATTTGCAGGGTTGTCAAGTTGTGAGTTGCAACAACAAAATTATCGAGGTATGATAGAAGTACTCCAAAAGCTGTCAAATTATTCAAGTTATACCTTTGGGGATTATCTGGAGGGTCTCAAGATTCTTGGGGTGCGTCAGTCCATCTTTGGTTTTGAGGACTTTGTTGTACAATTCCTGAAAGATAAGCCCTTGGGTGATGCCGTTGTTCGATTTTATGCTCCTTATCTCTCAAACATCATTGATCTGGATTGTACAGAAGATGGAGACTTTGCTCCAATGCAATGTTCAGTGGACATTAAAGGAAACAAAGAGACATGCTACTGTGTAGACATAAGACTTGGCATCAGGATTGGATCAGACTTTCCGTATTCAGCAAGTGATGTTACTCGTTGTTCAGAAGGTACAGGTTTATGACATCCTCTCTTGTCCATTTGCAATCTATTAACATGATCTAGATAACCAAAATGAACCAAGACAACCAATTCAGAATATTCTCGAGCTTAAATTGTAAAGAAACAGTGACCTCTATCTTCTTAGTTTTGACACTTGGAGTGTAGACAGACACATTTATTTCATCCAGTTTTCTACTGCTAAAAGAATAGAAAACTTTTGATTTCCCCATAGAAATACCAATAGAATGTAGCAAACACTTAAAAACATAGGGGAGATGTTCAAAATATTTTGTTTGACATTTTTTCAATTTTGTCTAGCAGGCCTTTTAACAAAATTTAAATTATTGATAAATTTACAAGACAATGTTAAATTTTACTGGACCTGTCCTGCAAATGTATATAAATTTCCACCCCTGAAAAATGCTTTCATGTTTTCTTTTCTTTAATGAACAATAAGATAACCATATAGAGATAAAAGTTTGCAATAACAAAAGCTTATATGGCAGTTGATTTTACTGAGTGCAAAGTGCCAAACAAAAATCAGTGATAATTGGAACCAGCCTCTCCTACATGTGTACATGAAAGGCCAAAAGGCAGCAATGCATAAAGTGATATCTTATCCAGATGAAGCGCTCTTTCAGCTTTCATAAACGAATAGGCTTTATTGTGCTTTAGTTTTTATGACCCCTGATGACTGCCTTATAACATGGTTACATTGTATTTATTACTGAAAAATAACTTGTTTGTTTTCAATTTAAATTTTATTATGTGTGACAAAAATGACAAGTTTGGAATTATTAGGCTTGTACATCATGCAAAAAGTGTGTCTTTATATTAGATTTGTATTAAAAAAATGAAGGGATAATTTTTCTTTTACAGACAATCCTTGCAAAAAACCCAGTTCCACTGTTTTGTTTTGTAGACCGTTTGCCTTCCATTCATCCCTAACATTCTTTGTTCGAAATACTATATTAAATGGCACCCTCTGTCTTCTACGCTCATATAACCAACGATCGGCTTACAGTATAGCTCATACTGACCCTATACGCTGGTACATATAGAACGTTTTGTTCGATATGGCGACCGTAGACACTCGATAACACCAGCCAATGAAAGTCGATCTTTCAACACACTTTTGGCTTTGATTGTTTGCCTGGTTACAGGGGCAGCCATCCTTGAGCCGCCGTTTTACAAACTTGTTTGCTCACGTGCCCAGGTCAACCAATAGAATCTTGTGTGATTTTTAAACCTCACTCTGGGCTGCACATGCATCTGAGTGGACAACGTAGTTCTTATGCTTAAGGCCCATACCTAACAAAATGTTCTAAATGTACCAGTGTATAGGGTCAGTATGAGCTATACTGTAAGCCGATCGCTGGTTATGCGAGCGTGTCTGTCTACGGTAATGAGTTCGCCTGTCAATCATCAGGTATATGATTGAGTCACATGTTGTGGCTCCAGCAATCGCTGAAGGTGGTTTTTACTAGGTTTCCTCTTGGTTTTCCACCGCAGTAAGGCTGGGTTAAGACAATCTGTCGTCATATAAGTGAAATACCCTTGAGTACGACGTTAAACCCCAATCAAACAAACAAAAAGTCTATACTTAGCACTGGAGGAAAACTAACTTTCCAACATTATAGAAACGCTGCACATCTTGGTTGTGCCAGTGCCAATTATTTTTGGAATACACTGCCATCATATAAGTGAAATACCCTTAAGCACGTCATAAAACACTAATCAATCTAAATTAAATGGACTGTTTGAACTATCGATGCTCATTTTTCATGCTGCTGCTGACATTAGTTATATAGTTTTTTCTATATTGTTTTCCAGATAAAATTGGTAGTTGCCCAGATCTGTCTTCTGGAGCAGACTGTTCAGCTCCTGTTTGTAGTACAGACTTGGAATGTCCCTCTTCACAAAAATGTTGCTCAACAGAGTGTGGTTTTTCTCAATGTCAAGATCCTGTTGGTAAGTAATACAGAGTGTGGTTCTGCTGATGGTAAGTTCAACAGACTGCAGTTCTGTTCAATGCCATGATCTAGTGTATAACACTATATATGCATGAGTCACACAATAAGGCTCAAGCAGTTTATTTTTATTTTTTTTTGTTTTTGTTGAGTTTCTTCTTGGTTTCCGACCATATTCAATAACAATGAAGTTAGAGGTAAAGAATCTGTGGCCATGTAAGTGAAATACCCTTAAGTGGTGGAAAATCTTGGCTGCTGCGACAATCCTATTGATTTTCTGCATCATGTCTAGGACTTCAATACGTTCCCTGAAAATTAAACCATAAATACTTTAAATTAAATGGGGAAACAATTTGAGAAAAATTGGTTCAGACCTTAAATGTAGCCATAGCTGTTTTATGTATATGTATATTCTGTCTCTATACTGATTATATTTAACCTTTTCTCTTCAAAGATCCTTGTAGTTTATTGAATTGTGGAAATAATGGATACTGTGAAAGGAGTTCCTTTGGTGAACCAGTTTGTGTGTGCCTGGATGGATACAAGGGAGATCTATGTGAAGAGAGTAAGTCTTTTTCTTAAAATGTGATTTGCCTTTCATGCTTAAGTTTGGCAAACAAATTCATTGACAGATTTAAATTATTTCTTAACTTCCTTTTTATTTTTTAATATAAACTTCCAATATTTGTTATTAATTTTTTGCAAGAAACCAAAAGACTGAAAGTTTAATTACAGGCTTAGAAAAACACTATAAACAACAGTTAGAAATCAGTATTTCTATTTGCCTTGTCTTGAAGAAAATAATTATTTTGCAATAATTTAAATTGCCGTGTAATCTTATTTCACCTTCAATGACATTTAGAAGTATTGAGGTGTTAATTTGTGTGTGTTTATCAGGTCCCCCTAGTCCATGTGACTTAAATCCTTGTTTGAATGTCGGTACCTGTCAAATCATCGATGGCGACCTGGCCTCCTGTGCATGTACATTCCCCTATTGGGG
>JARFOD010040082.1:0-10279 GCA_031763545.1 Mopalia muscosa | reverse complement strand
TGAAAGTCCATCAAAAGTCACAATGCCGTTGGGACAGGGTAATGGCTGGTTTCATACTTCTACTTGATAGACTTCTGCTAAGACTTATTTCACGCTAATGGTGTCTATGTCTTGTTGAGGTGTGAGCCAGTTTGGCTTGCAATCTCAGAGGAGTTTAATTGGCTAAAGCTCGGCGAGATTCTCTTTTCTGTAGCTTCATCACTACGCTCGAAATTCTAAAATATAATCGAGTCTATTTCCTTCGTCGAGACATTGGCTCTAACATTCACCCGGGTCATTTTGTTTTGAACTTCTTTTATTTGCTGATCTGTGGCAAACGTCGCCCCAAATATTGGCGTAAATTCATGTGCGATGGCCTGGCATAGCGTACGAGAGTTGTCTTAGCCTCGTCCACCATAGAAACTCTCGCCAGAATACGACTGTACGAGGAGTATTACGCGGTATCAAAATCGTACATTTTGTTTGCCAGAGGTCTATTTACCAGCGGATGTACACTAATCTGCACTCCTAAATACACATAACGATTTTCGTTTTCCCATAGAATAAGCAATTTTGGTTTAGGAGAACATTGCATCCAAAACAGATGAAAAGTGTGAAATATCCACAAAATGACTATGTTTATCAGATGATTTGAAAAGAATGACAACTGTATAAATACACCGGGCCTATGCTTTGATATCATCCACCAGTCACCCAAACAAAACAAACAAACAAACAAATTAGAAAGATACTAACAAGTGTAATCATTTTTAAATGAATAAAATTGTTCCATTTTATGTTGACCTACATAACCCATTTTCAAATTTGTGTGCACATTTGGCTTACTGTAAAGGGTGAGCACCTTCGTCACTTCCGGATAAGACAGTCCCAAAGTCCCCAGTCTGCGTTAAAAAGCTATAGATGGTACTTCATGGTTACAAAATCACGTCTGAGATGATTTTCGCAATACATTCGAGGAACATCGGCTTTCAGACAGTGTGGATTCTTAGTTCTGGGTTAGAGTTTATGCTGAACCGACCCTAAAATTAACCCTAACCCTCCAAACTAATTCTAAACCTCAAAACTATCCCTAAAAGTGAACCTAATCCATTGCCTAACCTCAACAATAAGAATAAACATAACACTTATAACTTGACGTCATATCTTACATAACGGATGTACCACAACTTCCGAGTGCAATGGAATTTTATATGGAATGCAGCTTGCTCACAAATCAAAACTTTAGTCCCATTTCTGCCTTACCCAAATCAGGGGATAGCCCGAAAGTCGACAGAGCTAATTTTCCCAGCTAATCAGGGGTCTATCAACATGGTCAGATACTTATACCACTGTGTAGTTTTATATTTCAATTCGAGAACATTACGTCAGATTTGGATGGCAGATATTTTCCTTTGTAAGGCCTCGGTTCTGTATATCAATTCTTACAGATCAGGCCAACAGAAAAATGCGATCCTATCTGAACAAACAACCTTTGGTATTAATGGTCTTGCTTATTTGTTTACTCCCAGGGTGGATTTCCAGGAAGTTATAGTTCTCCACATAGACAGCGTAAAAGTGGAGTGAGTGAGCGTG
Source organism: Mopalia muscosa (assembly GCA_031763545.1). Classification (NCBI taxonomy): domain Eukaryota; kingdom Metazoa; phylum Mollusca; class Polyplacophora; order Chitonida; family Mopaliidae; genus Mopalia; species Mopalia muscosa. The sequence goes on along the minus strand of JARFOD010040082.1, from coordinate 8,707 downwards.
CGAGCCATCCAGCTATACTTTTTTGGACAAACCGTCCGTTTGCATCTACAAGACATTTAGTTGCTGTTGTAGCGCTGATCCTCCAAAACCTAGGCTGCTGAATAAATCGTCAAAATTTTAGTGACAAATGAATTTTAAAAAACATTTAAAAACATTGTCCCACGTCTATTTTATTTTATGAAGACAGTTAATATGTAAAAACATAAAAATGAACATAACCGTAACCGTACAGGTCTACTGACCGACTGCACAAAGCTTAAACATTTGTTTGGTGAACCGGTACATCCGACTCGTCAATAACTTTATAGGGCCAGTGTCGACGAAAGCAAAATCGTTTGATTGATTCCCAAAGATAAGAATGAATGGTGGAGCACGAAGGCTTCAACATTATACGTGTGTAAAAGGAACAACACGAAGAATAAATTTTCTACGAATCCGAGCTTTCGTCAAAAGGTAAAACAAAAAACCTGCGCTTGTATTTTAATCTATTTTTTCTTTCTCAATTTGCACCCACATATCCCATATTTTATATTTCAACACTATAAATTAAACGGGGGTAAATGACCTGGAATGAACAATAATGTAAATTTAAATGCCAAACAATCAAATTATAAAAGAGGTGAATACTGTTGTTGTTTTTTGTTGTTTTTTTTTTCATTTTTTTTCTTCATTAATACAATAGAATATAATACTTTCATTTCAGGCCTAAAACTGCAACTCTGTCCATATATATGTTAACTATATAGGAAGAAACTGTATTTGTATTTATAATAAAAGATTGGCAATATGACTCTACCGATAAGCAAAATCTAGGACACGTTAAATCGCTATAGAGGGAACGGCCGCTTTTTTTTTATAACATCTTAAGCAAATAAAATGCCTGTAAACATCTTTGACATATTCGTTATACGCGCAATTGTACAGGCCCACAAACTGTATGCTTGGGTAACTTCAGAAGAAGTGCCCTTGAATGAATGGCTTGCCGGAAGTTGAGGCATGTGGAGGGGGCACCGGCCGCGTTTGGAGGGGTTTGTGCTATGTCACAGTAGGTCAAACGTTGACCTACATACGTACTCTCCATTTCAACCCAAGCTATAACCCCCTATGGACAGGTGCAGTGCATTTGTGAAGTAAAATAAACCCGCAGGAACAGCCTGAGGGAAATCTGGTGTTTCACAGAAACGGATATAATGTATATATCTCAACAAAAACAAAAATATCATCCACTGGAAACCCAATTATGAAGTTTTGGGGGGATATATTAAAGATTTATTTTTTTTTAAATTTGATGAATAAAAAAAACTCCTTTAAAGTAACCAAATCCTTATTAATTTGTTGTAATCTGAATCACAATGTACAAGTTGAATCGCAACGAAGCGGGGTAAAATTACTCCCGCTAATCAGCGGTTGTTAATTAAATAAACTATTGATGTCGACACATACTACATATAGTGTGTATAATCATATAAACATTGATATCGCCTCTATAAGTCCTACCCAGTTCAATAACAGAGACATATACATTTCAATGAGAGTGATATGCCTACTCCTACCTTACACGTGGGACATTCAAACTTTTTTGTGCAAAAAGTACTTTTACTCTGTCAGTATCGTGGGACACTCAAATTTTATTACAGCAATTATCTTGTAATAAACCCTGATGCAGATGGCGTAAGACCACCATTATTGTCTTGCGTTTTGTCAGCCTCGAATATAGTTCTTATTAAAAATGGTGTGTTGTCTTGTTTTATTTGTTCTGGTCCTGAAAATTTGTTTTTGGTTGAGTATTTGGTATTGATGTGAAGCGATTGAGTGGCGGTTTCTGGTCAGTGTAATATTATAGCATAAATTGGACACATTAAGGTGTATTTATCACCATTTGATGGAGGGGTGATTGGGCTGTTGTTTACATTCTGAGCCTGCTTGACAACATATATCACACTGCATCCTGTAACTCAAAGTTTTGATGGTCATGCTCTGTCAAGATTTTAACTCGAAAGTCCAAAAAGACCGATTAAGGTATGTGCCAGGGGTTTACGCCCAACGAAAGTTTGGGAGGGAGCTGTGGGGCCAAACGTTAACATTACGGCTATGGCAAATTAATGGTGGTCTTGTACCAGGTGTCTGTATCTCTAATAGTCTTTCATGTAATGACGCCTTATCTACAGATACAGCGTTGGTGCCCATAGCTGTGTAATTTCAAGGTTTTTTTTTTTGCATTTACTAGACTATTCAAATGGTACTGTTTAATAATATTTGATATACCGAACTTTCTGACACATTTCAAGTATCTGTTACCATCCCGCCATTTTTATTTTTTCTGCCCTGACGAAATTTTAGCAGAAAAGCCAGTAACTGCCATTCTTTAGACAAGTATACCTTATAAAATGTTACATAATTTATTCGATTGGGATATCAAAGCTGTATTATGTCAGTAAGTGAAGGATATTTAATTGATGATTTGAGAGCTATGTCAACATCCGATGTTGCCAATTACACTGTTTGGGGCACTTAAACTAATTAACTACAGTATTGTTGGGCCCTCAGATTTTTTTTTAATGAAAGTGGTATTCTTATAATCTGTTCAGAGAATACACAGTATCCGTCTGTTTCGGCTTCAGAAAAGTATGTACTGAGTTTAAGCGCCCTAAACTGTGTAATTGCATACATCGGATGTTGAAGTAGCACTCAAATCTTCAATTAAATAGACTTATCGACTTACTATAAGTTTTATATCCCCATTGAATAATTTCTGTATCTATTGATTAGGTAAAAAATGCTTACACAGTGGCAGTTACTGGCCCTCGGATGTTGCAAAAGCACCCAAATCTTCAATTAAATAGACTTATCGACTAAATACAGGTTTAATATCCCCATAGAAAAAATTCTGTATCTTTTGATTAGGTAAAAATGCTTACACAGTGGCAGTTACTTGTCCAAGTCTTCAGTAGAAGTGGAAAAAAGTCGTGGGTTGGCAACATATACTTGAACCATATTTCAGTCTATTTATTTTCATTTTTATTTTGTGTTTTGTGTTTCGACACTTTATTTTGTCATCATCAGGAGGATTCCTGATGATGACAAAATAAAGTGTCGAAAAGTCGTATAAACATGAAGTTTTCTGTGTTCGGAATTACACTACTTGTGTATTATATTTCAGTCTTTTTAACAAGGCTAATGGGCGATTTCAAGTCTCGTTTGGCATATAAAACATGTCAGAAAGTTCAGTATATCACATTACCAGAAGTATATATCAAGTAGACGCGTATGAAACCAGCCAATACCTAGTCTCAACGACATTGTGACCAGACCAGCGCGGACTGATGAAAAAGCGCCCCCTAGCGACTAATAGAGAAACCTCGAAAGACATGAATTGGATGTGGAATCATGGTTAATTCATGCTAACGCTGCTGCTACCGCTTTTCGAATGTTATATTTTACCCATAAGACGTCAGTAGACTCTGAAATTCAAATTGCGCGAAACGAACGAAATTCACAATTTCTTGTAAATATCTAATAAATATGGTACAGATTTATACCTTTCTGCAAAATAGACTATAAATGCAACAGGTTTTCTGAAAATCGGTCAAGACCTTAATTGTAAACTAAATTTGAATATTCTAAATTTATGATGAAATTGTAGGTCAACATAAAATTGCCAAGTTTATTCATTTAAAAATGATTAAACTTGTTAGTATCTTTATAATTTGTTTGTTTGTTTGATTTGGGTGACTGGTAACTTTAAAAGGGGAAATCTACAGCGGAATGATATGGTCCCGGTGTATTTATACAGCTGTAATTTGCCTATGCTACGACCGCACAATTCATTCTATTTAGACATTCAAAACGGTACTAGGTGTATGACCAAGCGGGCTGTACGAAAGGCATGGATATATATATGCCCGCTTCCGGTTTTAACAAAATGCGTCAATTGACTTTCTGCTGCTGTTGTTAAACTATTCTTCTCAAAATGTGGGTTGATAAAGAATCTTTAAAATGTCATTGCCGACTGATTTAAAAGTCACTTGAGCACAAAATTTGTCACCGCGGATCGATTTAATCTTTCATATACCGGGTACCATGCTCGGAAACTATTTTGTGGAGTCAGATGAGGTATTTTGCTTCCATGTCTAGCGGTAGCAATGAAGTACCGAGACAAGGAAACAAAAATACAAGTTAATTGAACATTGAACTACATAATTAAACTAGTATGATATTTATGGTGATTATTGAAAATTTCTAAGAATGGTATATAAAGAAATAGAACGTGTAATCAAGAACATATGAAATAAAAAAAATTGTAAAATGTAAGTTTAGTCTTTTCAAAGTATGGTATTGTTTGTTCTTTATGAATATAAATAACAAAATTAATGACACCTAAAACTGTTCATCTATAAAAATGAGGATGAACATTCATCTAATTCCGACAACATTGATTATGAATCTATAATAATTTTACGGAGATTTAATTAACTAGTCCTTTTAACACAAAGACCCAGGCCCATTCACAGGGCATCTTGTTCACTGGGATCGGAGAAATATGGATGTGAAGTCCTGTGGGATTTCCCGCAGTCCAGGAGAATGTTCCCGTATATCCCATTAAGGTGACAGTTGTTGCGGGGGAAGTTTTGGGAGAGTCCAAATACAGATCATCTCCCTCAGGCCAGTTCAACACTATGGCGTTTACGGACTGGCTGGATTTACTGGCTGTGTACCTGGAAAGAGAAGAAATTACTTTTATATATTTGTATTGTACATATATATGTTTTAAACATCTTATAGCAATATTTTTTAGGAAGCGTTAGTTTCAAGGATAAATTTTACTCCTCCTTTATATAGCCTATTCACCAAGGAAAGTTACCTCCCGGCGCGAGTTAACCTAGCGCCAACGTGTCAACGAGTAGCCAATGGCTGGACAGGTTTCCTGGTCAATTTTGATGTTGCGAAAGCCATTAATGTGTTATTTGATTGGCCTAATCGTTGTCCTTGTGACGTCAGAATCGGGAAGATAACATAGGCCTATAATAAAATCCCCACATTGTTAATGTTTCAAAATGCCCAATCTAACTTCCCAAAGCTTTAATTTTGTCACGTAGTTATATTTTTTTCTTGGAATACAACGTTGACTTTGTGTGTGTTATCTTTTGAACAAATCGTAACACTTCCTAACACATAGATCTCCATGTATAATAAAATGGCATATTTTCTTACCATGTCGAAAGCAATTGAGTACATTCTCTAAGAAATCACTGCTCTAAGATTTTATAAGCTTACCAAACTAATCGTATCCTCGCGAGAGTTTATATACTGGACGAGACTAAGACAACTTCCGCCAATATTTGGGACGACGTATGCCACAGACCAGCAAATAAAAGAAGTGCAAAACAAGATGGCCTGGGTGTATCTAAGAGTCAATCTCTCAACGGAGGGAGTAGAATTGATTATATTTTAGAATGCTTACCAAACATTAGGCGCGACAGTGTCGTTCTGGAAATTCCATTTCTGAGTCTTATATATTGCATCTCCATTTACAGACAGCCATTTTCCCATCTGACGAAGTCTCTCCTCAAATATCGGACCAATGCGTCCATCAGATGCTGGACCAACGTTCATCAACATATTCCCACCATTACTGTCAATACAAAAAAAAAACGATTTATTACAGTTTGCGATTTGAGTATCTCAGCAAACGAAGAATCACCTCGATCGATCTTTATTTTGCCCCCCCTTGATTCTCTAGGAATGTGGCTTCAATATGTTTGACAAAGTTCAAGAAAATTTAGATTCATTTTAAATAATGCACTCGACGGTGAGTCTTGTCGTGTACTTGAGGATACAATTGTCTGGTGAATGGCGAAATGGATTTTATTTTACTTTTTAAAAATGTATTTATAACTTTATTACAGACTCGTGGTCCATATACCTGCATACAAGTTATATATACTTGTGGTTATACAGCACAACACAGCTTGCCATTTTACCTGAACTTTAGACGACTGTGTAGTTTAGGAGAAAGTCAGAACTGAGTACAATAATTAAAACCCGATTTTGAGTCGAATTCAAGCTTTTCAAACAACATATACATTTTACGAAAGATTTCACCAAAGGATCGGACGCCATGTAAAAACAAACATAGCGCTTGCACTACATCCATTGGCTTTACCTGACTGTCGTAGCGAGTGTTTCCAGAATTTCCTCTATGGTCAGATAGTCCGAGAGAATAGCGTTACGCCGGAAGCCCCATGAGATTTTGTCGATGGTCATAGCGTTCTCCCATTTGTGGTTCTGTGGGGTTCCTGGAAGTGAGATAAAATGGTAAGAATATAGGGGGGAAAATGTGTATATATATGAAACATTGTATTATCTCAGGTCTTTTGTTTAGTTTAGTATTTAACGTCGTACTTAAGGTTGTTTCAGTAACATGACGAAGGGCTAGCCCATTGGGTGATTGAAACCCCACTAGAGGGCGCTGAATCTCATGTTTGTCGCCTGACGTAAAACCGAGTGTCTAACATTGACGTTTCTTTTTTGCTATGGTTTTCCTCTTCTTGAGCATTTGAGATAACATTCTAACAACTTGTAACAGGGCCAACACTTTAATGATTAAACGATAGCACCTCATGTTAAATGGCACAGACATGTTGTTAATATAAAGACTTACCTGGGTTGTATCTGTCCATACAGTCATAATAACCACCATGGTGACACGAGGCGTTGATACCCCACCGGTCATTAACAACAACATAATCCTTTACCGGGCTGAAGAACAATAATAACAATAAGAGAACGTGGAACATGTTGTTTGCGATGTCTATAAAGCTATATGAAAGAGTGTAAATCATCATTTCCATGTATAATATTGTTACTTATTTTGAAAACAGGAAAGTGGGTTTCTCGAAGTGTTCGTCTGTGTCTGGTAATCTGGTGAATGCAGATAAACCAGACGTACCTGTAGAATATCTTTGGGTATCCTATGAAACAAACCTGTCATTGTAGAGCCACGCCAGGAAGTTTGTAGAGTTCCAGTAAGTATCTGGGGCCTCCCAGTCCCCATCTGAGAAGATCAGCTCTGGTTTGTAGGCGTTCACGATCTCATACAATTCGGGACCAGCCTTCAACTGAAAATGAAAATCGTTTAGTACAAAGTGTGTTAACCAGTTAAAATCAACATATATCCCTGAAGCCATTTTGCATTAAAATCGTATCTTTCGATGTGTAGAAGTCCTACAAGTTAATCAACAAGTAATTATTACTGTTATGTAATAAAACATATCTATCAGAATTTAAATAAACCCTATTGAAACTGATTTGTGTGTAAGTTTCATGTAAATAATCAGACCCGATATACAGTATTTTCGTTATTTTGGGATAAAAGACACAAAAATTATTCAGACTCGATATAGTTGATCATATTCTTGTCTCTTTGGTTTTATACCGTGTCCTAGTAACCCACAATGAAGACATAAAGTATTGAGGAAGTCCATAAATGGAGTTTTTGTATTGGGTATTGCCATGAAACGTCTAAAAATGTTTGTCTGGAATGCATTGTATATCGACAAGAGTCACTGCATTGCTTATGCCATGAAATATATTCTAGTTGTACTTACTCTGACAAAGTCATTGGTTGTCCAGTTGTTCTTTTTATCGTTAACGTAATGCGGATTGAACCATTCATAGAGACAGTGGTATAAGCCGAAATGCATGCTGGTCTTGCTGCGGATAGAGCCAGCCAGATCACCTGCATGGAAGATGAAAATGAGAATTTGTTAACTTCACGACATATTGCTGGTTTCCATTTTGTCCGGTGTGTTCATCCATCCGGAATTTATATTATAACTACATACTTGATTGTTTGTCTGGTTGGGTGTTTTACACCGTAAACATGTTAATTTACCTACGAGAATGCGTGTCAGAACAAGGGATGAAACAACTTTCGACGTATTCCTAACTGGCAACATTTACAGATTGGACAATGAGGAAAAAATGACGCAAAACCAAGGCACCACAATGCATCAGCTTCATATTGACAATTGGCTCTGGTATGGTCAGATCTGCCCTCGATCACACACATACACATCTAATGTTGCCATCGTTCCAACATTAGTAGTAGAGAACAACTGAACAGAAAGTGATGCATAGTAACAGTGCCTACTGCTTGAGCTTACTGAATCCTATCCATACCGAAATCCTAAAGTATCAGATATCCCTGAGTGTTGAAACACTTGTATATTTATATACAGACAGAAAACGTTTCCATTGTAAATTTTATATTATAAAAAATTATATTAAATGTTATAAATTATACACAAATATACTGTCATATACCTAGAGTAGTTCGGGTCTTCATATGATCGACTGCAAGAGCATTTTGTTTCAGAAGATTTTCTATGTGACTTTCACTATTTTTTGTTGAAAACTTTGTGGGTAAAAATGTGGCCTGTTTTGGCTAAACTGACACACGTACCGGTGTATCCATGCAAACCATAACCAGATAGGTTTTTTTCATATTCTTTCATTTATTTTATTCTTATATTGCAAAGAGGGGCGTCCAGTTATTACATATTTCCTTGGATTTTCTGATCTAGTATTGACTTGATGCTGAATAAAATGGGACGTATTGAAGAAGGTACACTTACCGACTATGTCTCGGTGCGGTCCTGTATCAACCGAGTTCCAGTTCCAGGCGACCTCTGAAGGCCAGTTAGTG
>JARFOD010040071.1:0-10279 GCA_031763545.1 Mopalia muscosa | reverse complement strand
AGACCCAACCTGCAAAGAATTTATTAAGTTGATCAGAACAAGTCAAGAAAGTAAAGACCCAACCTGCAAATAATTTATTAAGTTTATCAGAACAAGTCAAGAAAGTAAAGACCCAACCTGCAAAGAATTTATTAAGTTGATCAGAACAAGTCAAGAAAGTAAAGACCCAACCTGCAAATAATTTATTAAGTTTATCAGAACAAGTCAAGAAAGTAAAGACCCAACCTGCAAAGAATTTATTAAGTTGATCAGAACAAGTCAAGAAAGTAAAGACCCAACCTGCAAATAATTTACTAAGTTGATCAGAACAAGCCAACAAAGTAAAGACCCAACATGCAAAGAATTTATTAAGTTGATCAGAACAAGTCAAGAAAGTAAAGACTCAACCTGCAAATAATTTACTAAGTTAATTAGAACAAGTCAAGAAAGTAAAGAACCAACCTGCAAATAATTTACTAATGTAATTAGAACAAGTCAAGAAAGTAAAGACCCAACATGTAAAGAATTTACTTAGTTGATCAGAAAAAGTCAAGAAAGTAAAGACTCAAACTGCAAATAATTTACTAAGTTAATTAGAACAAGTCAAGAAAGTAAAGAACCAACATGTAAAGAATTTACTAAGTTGATCAGAACAAGTCAAGAAAGTAAAGACCCAACATGCAAAGAATTTACTAAGTTAATCAGAACAAGTCAAGAAAGTAAAGACTGAACATGTAAATAGTATAGCTGATACTCTATACTCAATTTTCGTTATCTTAAGTTTTGCATAATTTGGTGACAGAAGCATTTGGGTAAATGCTATTTCATTTTGAAAACATCAGACATTGAACCTTACTATATGTTGAAAAATTCGAGTTAAACACTGGTAAAAAGTTAAATAAAAGTACAAGGCCTCTTTTCAGATTAAATTTTTTGTTAGCCATAAAATTTAATATTAATGCTTCTAGCAATTTAACTGTTAGTCAAAAAATGGGAAAGATAAGATGATTAAAATGAAATGTGTGCGTAAAACTCTCCGTATTTCAACATATTTGAATGGAAAAAGAAGAATCACATCATTCAATGTCTTCCCAGATAATGAAAATCCTCAAAGATTCATCTAAGCTCTAACAGCTTTAAATCCTCAGGGGCTTAGTTTCTATGGAAAAACAATATGCATCAATTTTGCATTAGAACAAATTGATTTTAGTTCTGTGTAAATGTTTTATGAAGAAACTACAGGTCTCTTTATAAGGCTCCTGGTGATGTAATCAATCTATAGTCAGTGATGGGTTGGAGTGAAGAGATCCACATGATTATCTCCTCCTGAGGTAATGGTGGCACCTTCTCCTGATACCATCTTAAAATGGCACATACTCCAGGGTCCACAGACAAACTGTCAACACAGTGGAGGACGGTGGGTAATTAGATATCACTATTAAGAGCTCCTCAAGAGGCTGATCAGAGCCCAGGTCTGATGCTCCCAGATCCTTTTGGTAAACACTTAGTGTTATTGATTACTCTGTTCTCAGAAGATTAACCACTGAAGATTGTGTAAAGTAAATTCCAGCAGTAGAAACCAGAGAACATGCCCTCACTTTGACCATTAAAAGTCTCCCCATTAGATTCTGGGTCTGATTGAAAGTCACTCAATGACAAAAAACCAGATGCAATAACAGTTAAAAAGCAGCAATAGCCTTTAAATGCACTTCCCATCACGTAACACAGTAAGGACCTCTGGTTATAGCTATGAAAAAGGTAGCAGGGTATAAAATTGAGACTAACACAATACGCCCTAAACAAATCCACTCTGATTGTATGATTTTGATTACTCCCATTTAATATGCACTTGTATCATATGATATCAGTGTTTTCCATACCCAAAGAGATGAGAGTTTTTATCACAGAGTAATGAATCGCATCATATTATAGCTTGTGAACCCATTGGCCGAAAATAACCGGACTGTGTTCTGGTCCCTAAATACAACAGTATGAGATCATGTGCCAAACCCAATAACAGGACCCTGTTCTTTTCCCAGAATCAAACAGTATGAGATCATGTGCCAGAACCAATAACAGGACCCTGCTCTTGTCTCCGATACAAACAGTATGAGATCATGTGCCAGACCCCAAAACAGGGCTCGGTTCTTGTCTCTGAATCAAACAGTATGAGATCATGTGTCGGACCCTATAACAGGGCTCTGCTCTTGTCTCTGAATCAAACATTATGAGATCATGTGCCAGGCCCAATAACAGGACTGTTTTTGTCCGTGAATCAAACAGTATAAGATCATGTGCCAGACCCAATAACAGGACTGTTTTTGTCCGTGAATCAAACTGTATGAGATCATGTGCCAGGCCCAATAACATGACTGTTTTTGTCTGTGAATCAAACAGTATGAGATCATGTGCCGGACCCAATAACAGGACTGTTTTTGTCCGTGAATCAAACAGTATGAGATCATGTGCCAGGTCCAATAACATGACTGTTTTTGTCCATGAATCAAACAGTATGAAATTATGTGCCGGACCCAATCACAGGACTATCTTCTTGTCTCTGAATCACACAGTTTGATAGCATGGGCCAGATTAAAAAAATGCAAGACAATACTCCAGCCTATGAACCCTTCAAAATAGACAAGGTTCTGCCCTCTTAATCAAGATGGTATTTGGCAAAGTCTTAGCCCCAGGGACAAACAGAGCAAGACAATATTCTAGTGCTAGTGTTCAAGGATTCATAGAGGCCATTTTCTTGAGTACCTTTAATTGTGATTTACAGAAATAAAATTTGAATATGATAGTGCTTTGGTGTTATGAAAACATCTCAAAGAGTGTGATACCACAATTTTAAGTGATATGACTTAACAGTACTAAGTAAGCAAGATGCATAGTAAAAATATACAAGAATAAACACAACTGGAAATTATAATTGCAACTTTGATCACATAATAAATCTTGTCTGAAGCAACACTGTACAGTATTTTGCCTGACATGGCAAGAAGGCAAGTTTTAAGTTATATGGCTGATGTCTCCGCATCCAATAGAAGCAAAATTTGAATTGCGAACTGAACCAATTGCTTATATGCTTATAGCACCTCTACCAGACTCAAGCTTTAAGGTTTCTTTTGAAGTTTCGCTGTCATAGTCTTTACTTCAAAGAGGAGTTAATTTATTTTAGAGAATAGTGAGGATTACACTGGATTATCATTACATCAGGAAATGAGTATCCTTATTTCACTAATCCCTGTGTTAAGAAGCACATCTATTATGTAAAGTTAAGAACAGGTATTAGTGACATAAAAGGTAGATAATTTTACATCTGTGATCTGTATTAAGGACAATCTAATCCAGGGGACAATGGGCACTGACAACATCTGATCTGGCCAGACTGAAGGAGCCTCTTAACACAGGACTGTCAATATTACCATTACTGAAATGTTTGTCCAAAGGTAAATACTGGCACTAAGGTGGTAAGGTGTGTTACAGTGGTGACTATAGACTGCCTTGTTAAGACCACTTCAAACATTTACTTGTACTGGTCAGTGCAAAGATGGACAGAAATCACACCCAGACAGGTAGACAGGCATTAATTATTGAGCACTATGGTCAACTTTACAGAACCATAACATTTTACACCTGTGATGCATTAAATTCCTCAATTAAAAGGAATATAAGTCAGACACACATGTAATGTAAAAAAAAATCCAACTTGCTAAAACAAGTATGTGTAATAAAAAAATGGATTTTATTGATCGAACATGCACCGGTACAGTTCAAAAAGTAAAATCACTTTACAGACAATAGTCTAGTTATAAAATACCATTAGGAGCTCTTTATTGAATTACTGATGGCCGATTGTCTTTACTAATACAGTCACGACACTAATCAGTGGTCAGCATCGGGTCAGCTGTCTATCATCATCCATCATTAGACTAAACACCTGTACTTAATGACTTATTGAGAATACCTGAATACATGATCACAGTCAGTCTTAATCTGACCAGCGCTCCATAAAACATACATGTAGCCAACATATGTAATTACCTGATTCAATTTTTAACACATGGAGGGAGTCTCAATTATTTTAGTTTATTCCAAGAAATGATATATATATTTTGGTTATATTTGCTGACATACACAATAACACATACAAGTATGGTGTTACTTGGACCTTTTACTTTCTAGACCAACAATGACTATACAAAGTCAGGAAATATGACACACATTTTAGATGAAAAGAGTTGTCTTTTTAACAAACCAAGAGATGTTTTTATTAAATGTAAAAAGTCACCAGTAATGTTATTTTTACCTATGGTCCTGATCTTGTCAAATCATACCTCCATACAACAAACTCCACACTGGTTGACTGGACAAATTTGTAACAATACTTGAATAACAGCTTGTTGATGGTTTTCTCTCTTAGTAATGTTGAAAGAAACCCTAAAGAAAATCGTGTACCACTGAGAAAACACTGTTAATCCCTTTACTGCTATCTATCATACAACACTGACCCACGCTCTATTGTTGTAATGTGACTCTCAGGTGCCGGGGCCCCACGGGGCGTTCAGGTATAGCATAGCTACATCAATGAGCACAGGTCAATGATGTTTAACAGGGAGGAGTGGGGAGTGGGCAGTTTGGTTACTGACATCTTTATTCTCGCCACAATACATGGATACTGACCACACAGACAACCAAAAGAACAGGTGTAACAATAACAGTGACTACCTGTACAAAATACATCTGATACCTGTTCCACAATTAATTACACTAGGCACAAAGTAATTTCAACGATTCTTCCCAGACAAAATATAACCACAGAAGGGAAAAAATAAACAGAACAGAGAAATATTATTTAAAAAATCACACTCCAAGTAGAACAGTTGAAGACCAAGATCAGCACAAGATTGGATATAATTAAAGATAGTGCAGCCAAACTTCATGACCAATCAAATGATGTAAACAGTCTATTTTTTATATATTTTTATTCATAATTTTTTCTAACAGAGGTATACCAGGGCCTTTACCCTCACAATGATTCCATTTGAACAAATTCTTTCACCTTAACAATTGACTTTCATGATAATTGCACATTACGGGTACATGATAAAACATATTTTGCTTCATCTACCTATTACAATAAACCTATTGAAGTCTGATCAAGGTGTAATTGCTATAAATGTCACAATGTAATTGACCGTTCAGTTATTGTTACCTACGATTTGGCTAAACACAGATTGTGACATGATGTTATCCAATCAGATTTTAAGCTATAGTTTTGTTTAAAACGCCATGTTAATACTTGAATAAACCATTAAACTAGATTTAAGAGGATAGACAGAAGTGATATCATCTTTGTCAAATTGAATTCACTACTGTTATTAGAGCCCACAACATTGTGAATTGTCAGTTAGTTACCAGGGGGTATGTTTAATAGGAGGCGCAGTGTTGAAAAAAACAGCTAGTGATTGTTTCTCCCACTTGAGTTAATGATCATTATCAGATGATATGACACATTGATGCTTCTCAAAGGATGACAGCACGGGTACATGATTGATTAGGCAGGTAGAGAGACACCTCAGGTGGTGGATCTCTCTCAAACAGGTGTCAATGGAGTGAATAGGTAAAGCTGACCAATTAGTGGGTAGCACAGCTAAAGTGTTCCCCATTAGTGGAGAGTCCAGTTTAAACTGACCACCCAGTGGTACACAGTTCTGGTTAAATGGACGATCTTTAAGTGTAACCCCACAGGTTAAATTCACTGTTCAAAAGAAGTTGCAAAAAACATACATAATGTAAATGATGCGTTTTAAATGCCAATGAAAGAAGAACCCACTATCCCATTAACTGACCAGCACATTAATGGACTAGCCTCAGGTAGCTTTTAACACCTGTAATTAAGAAAGAGGCTATCAAAGTATTATGATTCTTACACTTTAAATCGGAGACAACAACAAAAATGAAGGGGAGTGTTAAACATGTCTTATTTCATTATGCAAGATTTTTGGTTTGCAGGCAATTTAATAATATTCCAAAATTTGCCACACAAATAGTAAAAGCCACTTCTACAAGTGACTTTGATAGAACTAAAGCACACATAACTTTGATATTAACAAATTCCTGTAAGGCAGAGCATTATAAAACAAATGCACTTACTATAAAACTGAAAGCATAGCCATTTCACAATCACCTTTTAAAGCTGAGAAAGCTAGCCATCTAAAGGACTTAAACAAGATAATCCTCGAAGGGTACTAGCATGGAAAAAAACAATTTCATGATGATCTAGTAGTGCAGGGTTTCCTACCTGATAATATTTAGAAGGAGGAAAGGATAGGATTTTAAGATCACCCTTGAAAGGGTCAGATTTAAGGAATTTCAAAATTAAGCTTTCAACATAATTATCAAAGGCGGAGAAAGGAAATAATTTCTAGATAATTATTTTAAAATAATCATACAAAATGGGGGACAGTGTTAGCCTTTTCATAAGTCCTAGAAAAGGGAGGATTTGAACCATTTAAAAGTAATCCTGGAAATGGGATTAACAAATTTCTAGACAGTAATCAAAAAAAAGATAATCTTTGAATCATGAGGTTAACAATTGCAAGATGATAAACAAAGCAGAATTGCATCTTAAAATAGCATTTAGTAGTTGAATAACTAAAAAAGTAAAATACTGTATGGATGGCACCTCTCATTTATTTTCGACACAACATTTCAATTCTATTCTGATATGCTTGAGAACGATGTCAGAATAGACATTGAAACGTTGCATCAAAAATAAATGAGAAGTTGTTATCCAATAGTGTTTTGCCTTTTTAAAGGGGAAAGCGTTAGCCTCTATGTTAATAGTCATTGGAAGGATAGGATTAGTATAAGACAATCCTCCAAAGGAAGAGGAAATTAACTATTTCAGGGAAATCACCAAAAGGAAGAGGTGGTTACTTATTTCAGGATTATAATCAAAAGGAGAGGGGATTACAAAAGGGAGAGAATTACATATTTCATGATAATCCTCCAAAGAAAGAGGGAATTGCCTATTTCAGGGTCATCATCCAAAGAAGAGTGAATACCTATTTCATGAAAATCCTCAAAAAGAAAAGGTGATAAACTATTTCAGAGAAATCCTCAAAAGGAAGAGGTGGTTACTTATTTCAGGATTATAATCAAAAGGAGAAGGGATTACCTATTTCAATGATAGTCATCAAAAGGAAGCTTTGATTATCAATTTCAGGTTTATCACCAGATAGAGGATTACCTATTTCGGAACAATCCTCCAAAGGAAGAGAGAATTACATATTTCATGATAATCATCCAAATCAGAGGGGATTACCAGGATTTCATGAAAATCATCTAAAGGAAGTGGGGATTATCCATTTCAGGATAATCATAAGATAGGAGATTAGCTTTTTCTGTACAATCCTCCAAAGGAAGAGGGGATTACCTATTTCAGGAAAATCCTCCGAAGGAGAGGGGATTACCTTTTCAAGATAATCATCAAAATCATTCACCCTTTCAGGATAATCCTTGAAAGGAAGAGGGGATTACTACTTAATTCAGGAAAATCATTAAAAGAAGAGGGGATTACCTATTTCAGGATAATCACCAAAAGGAGAGGACTTTGCCTATTTAAGGACAAACCTCCAAAGGAAGAGAGGATTATCTATTTGATGTGATTATTCATTTCAGGATAATCCTCAAATGGCAATGCGATAACCAAGTTTTAGACATTTTTCCAAGGAAGAGGGGATTCTAGAGGGGAAGCGGTAATACAGAGTAGGTTACATGGAAAGGGTTTAACAGCAGGAAGCTTAACATGGTCTAGTCTGATTATTACAAGAAAAAGTAATGCCCTATCTGAAATGAGACTATAAGACTGCCATTCTAATCCCTTAACCTTGTAAAAAATGCCAATACAGAATCACCAACTTCATGTTTCATATTTGTCCCCTATTGGGTACAGGTGTCATTCACGCATTTGATATTATGTGGATATATTTACTGCAGTGTGAACCAGTCAATAAATTTAGCAGACATTCTGGTACATTACCTTACATGCTGTGTTCCACTGAGCAACTAGAATGGTCATAAGTATTGTGTAACTAGAAATTAGTTGACTAACCTAGAACAGACCTGATCTAGATCTCATGTGGGAATGTTGAACAGAGTAAGTTATTTCTCAACATTCCACACCACAGAGTCTTTGTTAATTGCATGGTACAAAGAATACATGTACAACTCTCCAAGACTGATAAGTACTGCTTAGTGCTGGGATCTACCCCAAACACCCTATTGAGGGACTAGCAAATACACCCTGACCCTCACAGATACGCTGGTAAGTAAACCCACAAATCTTCTATTTAGTTGTTCATGTAGTATTTTGTATGGTGCACGATACTGCAGGTAGTCTTTAAACAAGTCAATATTTACCGATATTCACAGAGCTGACTAGGTTTAACGGAGATAAGACTCAGATCTTAGATCAGTCATGATAAACGGCTCTGGAATGTGACAACATAAAAAAAGCAATTTGTTTGTTTAAAAGAGAAGAAATAAGTAGAATAAACAGTTCTCATAATAATGATAAGGCATTGTTGGAAGTCACATAAATACCTACCCGGTAAAGGATGAGTGTATTGTTAGCAGAATCCCAGGTCCAGTTTACCATGCAAATATTGTAAAGTTTTGTTGTGGAATGAAGAGGTGTGACATAAAAATATACTTGTTAAAACTGTCAGATTTTAGATAACAAGAGATCCAGGGACTAGGTTAAATAAACCATCCTTTAATAGGTATTCAATCTATGTACGCAATTTGGCTATTAGCAACTATTTATCTAAATAATAAACTAATCCTTTAGTATGAACTGCTGGTGGCATAAAATGGCCATTGGATAAAATTAAGTAATTCAAAAAAAGACATACATGTGTGCAACAATAAACAAAATCACAAGAAAAAAAAGGCTACACTATAAAAAGGTGACAACGCACAGTGGCCCACCTTCCTAAATGCATCTTGAAAGTCTGCCTGATTAAATGAAGTTATTCAACAGTGGCAATATATACATGTTCTTTGCCATGGTGCACAAAACAGATACTTTACAAAAGCTGTATATCATGTGTTATTTGTGAGGAATGGTCTCAAGTGCACTTCCACATGTTATTGTTAATCTTTAACGCTTCAGTAAGAGACTGTCAGTTAAACTACTAACCTAGAATCAGAGAGCACCT
Organism: Mopalia muscosa; assembly: GCA_031763545.1. Taxonomy (NCBI): domain Eukaryota; kingdom Metazoa; phylum Mollusca; class Polyplacophora; order Chitonida; family Mopaliidae; genus Mopalia; species Mopalia muscosa. Next base: position 1,073 of record JARFOD010040071.1, on the reverse strand, counting down.
CACAACAACAGACCTGTAAGTTACACTCAGTACATCTCTTTGATATCATTCCCCAGGTGGCTTCGTAACCCTTTATACTCAACTAAAAACATGCTTTTCAATGACAGAACTGATAAACATTCAAACTTTAACTTTGTATTTTTGATAAGTAGCCTACCCACCTACACTATATATTTTAAAATCCAGTTAACATGTTCATAAGGCACACAATTTGTGTTTCAAAATTTTTAATTGCTTTTTCTGAATTGTCCCTATATAACCAGATATCAAAAATCTTTGAACAAATATTGTTCAGTATATCTAATCACCTTCCCTTTTGCCTTGATGTATGATGTGCCAGGACATCAACAATACAAAGACATGCTGTAAGATATTGTTGTCTGATGTGCCAGGACATCACTAATACAAAGACATGTTGTAAGATATTGTTGCCTGATGTGCCAGGACATCAACAATACAAAGCCATGCTGTCAGATATTGTTGTCTGATGTGTCAGGACATCAACAATACAAAGACATGCTGTAAGATATTGTTGTCTGATTTGTCAGGACATCAACAATACAAAGACATTCTGTAAGATATTGTTGTCTGATGAGACAGGACATCAACAATACAAAGCCATGTTGTAAGATATTGTTGTTTGATGTCAGGACATCAACAATACAAAGCCCTGCTGTAAGATATTGTTGTCTGATGTGTCAGGACATCAACAATACAAAGCCCGGCTGTAAGATATTGTTGTCTGATGTGTCAGGACATCAACAATACAAAAACATGCTGTAAGATATTGTTGTCTGATGTGTCAGGACATCAACAATACAAAGACATGCTGTAATATATTGTTGTCTGATGTGTCAGGACATCAACAATACAAAGACATGTTGTAAAATATTGTTGTCTGATGTGTCAGGACATCAACAATACAAATCATGGCTGTAAGATAATGTTGTCTGATGTGTCAGGACATCAACAATACAAAGACATGCTGTAAGATATTGTTGTCTGATGTGTCAGGACATCAACAATACAAAGACATGCTGTAAGATATTGTTGTCTGATGTGTCAGGACATCA
>JARFOD010040060.1:0-10279 GCA_031763545.1 Mopalia muscosa | reverse complement strand
CCCCCCCACACACACACACACACACCCACAAAAAAAGGGGAAAATCGGGCATATATCTTTTGGGAGGTCGGCTATAGCGGCGAGTCAATTTCCCACCTTCACCATGGATTAAGATAGGCTATTAAGACGGAGAAATTAGCCCTATTTATTGTATACTACTTCAAACCTAATATTTTTCTATTTGAACTCTGTGATCCCTGTTTTGTTATTGTAACAGGCGGCTTATACTATATATGCTGTAATTGTCATGTTTTGGCCGTAGGAGTCTCAAGGTTAAATTAATGGCATCTTGCCAAGCGTGACTGTCTAAGCTACAATATTTTCAATGTAAATTAGCTTTAAAAAATCAAGTACCATGCATCATTTTTATTCTTTATGCACTATTAGAAAATTATAATTTATTTCTACCTTAACTTGTAATAAATATAAGTATAGGTTTTAATATGAATATATGAAAAATGTACACTATTTCAACAAATTACATAAAAATATTAAATAAACAATAAATGAATGAAAATATATATATAAATAAAATAAAAATTGATTTATTCATTCCATAAATTTAAGTAGGCCTACATATTAAATACGGTGATAAGCCTAATAAGTTAAAATCTTATATCTTTGTTTTGCCAGTTGTATCTATAGGCCTATATATAGTTGTATATGGTTTAATTCACTCTGTTTAAATAAATAAAACCACTAAAAACACAGTCATTTTCTTTAAGCAAGGTCAGAAATAATCATAATAAATCTATAGGTGGAAATCTAAACTTATACGCTTAGTTTTTTTTTAATATTTAAGGGGATTAATTCACACCTGCGTATTTATATATAGGCCTACAAGAGGCTTCTTCCTTTTTTTTTTTTTTTTTTAATTGTTTGGTTGTTTTGGGGTTTTTTTTTTTTGGTTCCGGTGTTGCTTTACCGGATCCGGGTTGCTTTACCGGATCCGGGTTACATTTCCACGTAAATGGGTAGGCCAACCATGCATATATCCCTATAATGTATACAGATATGGTTTCATCCTATAGTTTTCTTCGGAGGAATTTCCGTTATTTTTCTCGAAAAACACTGATGATTATGTAAATTTTGTTCCTTCCAGATAATTTTGAACTCAATGAACTTCCAAAGAATAATTATCAAGCAAGCCTACCATCTTTAATGATCTTTTCACCTAAAAAGTTCTGAATTAAATGAAGCCTGTTCAATTTCCGGGTGCTATATACTCCTACCATATTAGGCTTATAAGTAGGCCCTATACGTCTCCAAGGCACATTGAAATATACACCTCATAGATATATGCAAGGCTATTCAATATTTCGGTTTATTTTAAAACCATTGTACATGTCCATGTTACAGCACTATTGGGAAAGCTTTTGAATGTTACAATAAAGATTACGATAAAGAGGGATGTTGATTTTAACTGTCAGCTGGTGTGGAACCTATAGCCTATATACATGTAATAATCCCAGGTTTGGTCTACAATTTTAATTGTTCGAAAATAAAAGCGGAAATTCGACGTCGGGGAATCTCCTTATAAAGTAGCCTAATAAATGTGTAAGATGTGGGTCTACTGTCTTGGGCTGCCTTTGGAGAGAATGTCTGCTCTTTTCATTTATTCAATATATATATACATGTGTAGGCTAGCTATAGTTTGTAACCATCAAGTACCATTTAACTTAATTTTTTAACGCGGATTGGGAGCTTTGAGATAAACACGCATAATTACTTCCTTATCAGGAAGTGACGAAGGTGCTCTCCCTTTACAATAAGCCAAAGGTGCATACTGATTTGAAGATGGGTTATGTAGGTCAACATAAAATTTAACAATTTTATTCATTTAAAAATTCTTAAACTTGTTAGTATCTTTATTATTTGTTTATTTGTTTGATTTGAAAGAATGGTAGGCTGTCTTTAAAAAGGCAATTGGACTGATGTATAACTGAATGCCATCAGAGCATAGTCCCGGTGTATTCATACAGTTGTAATTTGTCCTGCTACGACCGCACAATTTACCCTATTTTATCGGGTATGTCTGTCAAGTTTGATAGTTTAAATCAAATATTGGGGCAAAGTGTATTTTCTGGTCACGAAATAAAAAGTTTCTTCGACATTATCAGTAATTTTTATATGGATTTATCAGAAAAAGAAAGGCTCTGATCAGCGTTGAACACAGGCTTATATCATGGGTCGAACTGATATTTATAGGTTTGCAGGAAAATACGTCTGTACTTGAAATAAATAACATTGATCACATTTGTTATTTATTTGGCTGTGGGGGCGTTGGCAAAATACTGCAATCTGATTGGTTGATTCGTGAAGGTCATTCACAAACCTCATGGTACTGTCAGTTCGGGGACGAAAACAACATACTCGTCGATCGTGTTTCGATAATAAGGCTTAAATTTAAATATTTTTATGAGAAAGACTTCGTGACAGTTAAAAATGGGGCTCCTCTGAGCTGGTTGATGTGATTTTCATTATCCAAGAAAGCTGTGATATTTAGGAATCGTCCATATTTACTTCGGCCAACCGGTATAAACTGCTTTACATGTTATTTTTTGGCGTGTGTTGTTGTTGACATTTTACACGAAAAAGACTTATTCGTGTTTGGCCAAACATACGATTTTCAGTGACATTCCAAAGGTTTAAAATGTTTCAGACAGCACATCGGACGCTTTCAGTCGCACCTAAGTCAGAGTGTTCTTCTCGAAATTTGAAATTCTATTTCAAAAGAACTAGTTTATTTTCCGTGTGTAAAGAGGATTTGAAATTAAAATCAACCGCAGCTGCTATTCATAAAAATTCGGAATCAGAATCAGCAAGTTTAGAAAATGGTGGAATTATTTCTCAATCAAGTTGGATCAGAGATGAGAAAACTGACATTCCTCACCCCAAATCTTTGGATTTGACATTCAACAACAGCGCAGAATCATTCCGAAGTAAAAGCAATGGTGAATTGATCAGAGCCATGTTGGTTTTTAGCCTCTGCTCGGTCGATGTTCTCGTAAATAAAAATAAGGAGGTAAGTATATTGTGCATAAGTTATTATAATGTGCTATTTTACCTTCCAAGGCCAATCAATGTATTGTGTAATTTAGCCTGATCACGGATGTAGGACATGAGCTCAGGAGGACTTCAGTCCAAATAAGACTAGGGCCTAGTCCTTTTAAACAGGCATTTGATTTTTATCATTTGGATATTGACAGTACCTTGACGTCCTTTCCTTCGATTCAATTTCCGTAACTTGATTATGTGCTAAACAGGTCACACACTGTTAAAACAAAACTGCAGAACGAATTTAGCAATTTACAAGTCCATGTATTTAGCAATCAATTTATATTCCCAATAAAGTATTTTTAGGTAAATTCCAGCTTGAGAGTGTTTTTGTCAGAGAATTTTTACCAGTTGGGCTAAGTGACCTTGACATCTCCAACTACCGCAATGTTAATGTCAAGATTCCCAAACAAAAACATACTAAAACTTTACTGAAAAATACAATGCTGAAGATAGAAATTAGTAAAGTATAGTAACAACTCCGAAGAAAGCTAATGAATTCATTTTGACTCAACGTTTCGGTTTATTGATCAAACCATCATCAGGAGTTACTATACTTTACTATGTTAAACTCCTCAGTGGTAGTCATAATAAAGATAGAAATTGATTGCTAAATATGTGACTTTACAGCCTGGCAGTTAAATGTGAGTAACTAGGTAAATTCTCTTTGTGGATTTAATGGTGCGCAAAGTGTTTTGCGCAAAGGAATCAAAGAATAGGACGTCGAGGTACTGTCAATGTCCAACTGATAAATATGAAACGTCCACGGCCTATTTAATAGGAATAAAATAAGACATGAGCCCAATGTGATTAGCCCAACTAGATCCAGGTACCCTCATTCTATAGCACATGATATATGTAAGCTGTAATTTCAAGCCCTGTTATTTAATATTATAGGGAAGTACATGTAACTTATTTCCACTAGATGCCATCAGGAGAATTTTTAACTGAGAATGTTTGTGTTCCAACTGGCACCTTGTAACATTAGGTTAACTGTTTCCTTTTTGATAAATAAATAAATAAAGAACCCTGGTTGTGATCGACAATTTTAAATGCAACATTAGATGATAAGCTTTATTGACTGGAATTTCAGACAGTGGACAACTGTTTTCTTATGATTGAATTACCCTTGAGTAATGATTATGAGTACGACATCAAACACCGATCAAATGAACACATTTTGGTAAAGGAAAAAAGTTAACATGTACCAGATTATGTATAGCTGATATTATTCAAATCTGGGATATAATTTGCTCAGTTTAGTTATACATTATATTTTATAATAGGGACACACAAATCTTTTTTTTTTTTTTAATTAATTGCCATGTATGTTGGTGATATGAATAAGAGGAAGGAGAACAAAATGATGAAAGTGCACTGTCACGGCGTGTCACATGGTAACAGGTTAAGTTATTGTCCCCTGGATTTGGAGAATCATTAAGAAGGATGCATTCTCACACTTCTACTGTACATTAAATGAATGTATAAAGGGCGTCTCATCCTGGTTGTGCTAATGTCTATTATTGCCAGGTATACACGGCTGTCATATAAGTGAATTACTCTTAAGTTTGTGTAAAACACCAATCAATCAATCAATCACTGTAGAAGAATAGATAGAGACTGAGCATGTGCGTGGTTAGGTGCATGATTGTCTTTTCTTGCATTTTCTCGCATTATAGGCAGCCAGCCAATGTGTTATCTTCAACATCACGTGGGACCCCCGGGCCGAGGCTTAGTGGTTAGCGAGTGCACTTTCTATGGCAACTTCAATGTACTGTTTATAGGCTCGAGTCTGTCTGTCGACCCTCAGGTATATGAGTGGTGGGGCAATCGGGGTGGTTTTTACGAGCTCTCAGCTCATTGATATCAGCTCAGGCAAGGTTTGGCTTTCATAATCTTTTATGTAAAAATAAAAAATAATAATGAAACCATTTACTCAATACTTTCATTTTTTTATGGGTCAGTAGGGTAACTGGAAACACTGTCAATGTTAAGGATGGCCCAGTGCACCTTTCTGCATGTGTGATGCATGTTAGATGACAGAAGTAGGTTTGCCTGCCTTAATTGTGCCGAACTCTAGGTGATTCCTTCAAATACCAGTTTGCATGCACTCAGAAATCAGAATAAAGCTTGGTAATTTACCTATAAACGCCAATTTAGTGAAATACTACTGACTGTTTTTATCCTTAAAAAATAATCAAATAAAAAGCCAACCTAAAATAATGCAGCTGATTCAAGGCAACATGGCAAATGGCAATTTTGAACCCAGAGGCTTTTGGATTAAACACACAAATGTTTATAAATACTACAGTAATGTTACATCACTCCCTTTCTAGGCCACTCTCAGGTATTTTAATTATAGTCAGTAAACTGAAGGATATATGAGGTGATTCCCGCAATAGGCTAGCATATGGGGTTTTTTTTAGGAAGTTTCCCCCTGGTTTTAGTTCACACATATTTAAATAAGACAGACATGGACAATTTAGTGTCACTGTGGTATAGGTTAATTATTATCATAATTAACTCAAGTTGTTTATTTAACACTAAAATCAATCGAAATCCTGCAAAAGTGTAAATGTGGGACCGATGCCAAGGCTTAGTGGTAGGGTGTGCGCTTACTAATCCTGCTTCAATTTACCATTCCCTGGATTGGGTCAGTCTTTTGACCATCAGATACATGAATTGATGTGGCCCTGGCAATCACAGGAGGAGTTATTTTCATGAGGTTTCCTCTCGGTTTTCTACAGTAATTAAGCAAGAAGCAGTATGAAATGGACTATCTGTCATCATTTAAGTGAAGTACAACGTTAAACCCAAATCAAACAAACAAACAAACAAAACAGACCAATCCAACAATAGTGTAAATACAATTACTATTAAATACTATAACCCTGAACCTGACAATAAAATTGGGGTCAACCGTCATATCTTACATGTAGGACAGGTTAACCTACAGATTTCATCATGTTGAGCTATATTGTAATGAAATTGTTGCATCACTTGTTATTCTCTAGGTCAGTGTGGTCTCTAAAAATATATGTAAACTCCACCATGTAGACATATCTAACAATCAGATTTTCTTATTTCTTATTAGACCAGGTTTCTAAAAAACATATATAAGCTTATTTAAGATTTGTTCTGACTTCTAGTGTGATAGCCCTTTGGCTAAAACAGTTAAGTTGCAGAGTAGCAATGCTGTCTTTACTTAGTCTTAGCATTTGTGTTGCCCTGGTGCTCTCTGAACTAAGGGGCAACAATAAGTCAATATGTTTGTGATGGATTGTGTCTTGTGATTGTCCTCTTTTGTCAAGGGTAGTTCCTCCATCCATTGGGTTGACATGTCAACATATTTATAAATGAAAACACCTTTATTACTGTATTACACTCAGTCTAACAAATAAAGATGGGGTAAGTTATCTCCCTAGGCCTTTGATTATTAGGACCTAACCCGTAAGCTAATGATTTCATTTACCATGGTGAAAAAAATTGAAAAAAATCAGTTTTAAGGAGGTTTTCTCCTGGTTTTAAATAAAAATGAAAAGCCGATTTAAGAAAGAAACAAACAAACCAACAGCAGGAATTTAAATAGTTAATATCTCATGCTGCTCTACCGTCCACTTAAAATCTCCTGATGAAAATGTCAAAAAAGGCTGTATTATACAAAATACTTGCATTTTTTGCTTAACATGTAAACTGTAAAGTTGCCAAATTTGGCATGTTTAATCAGTCTCCAGCTGTTTTTCTGACCATGTCATTGAACTTTAAGAACAGGTTGTGTTGTATCACTTTATTCTTATCTGTTATTACCATGATATGAGAGGTCATAGACATCCCAAAATTTAGTTTTTTTACCAAAATGTTTTTTTTATTATTTTCCTATAGAATTTTTTTTAATTTACTAATGCTTGACTATTTATTTTGAATCATTCTTTAAAAAAGTTATTGAGTCTGAATTAAGTTTTTTTAAAATGATGCATTCAAATGACATCTCAAATTGAGTTTATTTTCCAGCTGAACTCCCCATTTACTTAGGGTCATTCAACTGGACTTCTATGACACCATAAATATAAAACTGGGCATGGTGAACAGATTAAAAATGAAACCATCTGAATGACCTTTGTTCAATTATTCTAGGCGGCCACAGCTCTGATTCAGTAGTCAGCAAATTGGCCTACTGTTTCCTATTCGAATTTGCCGCTCAACAAGATTCTACTCTGTCTGTCGATATCAAGTATAAGAGTGAGTCACATGATGTGGCTCAGGCAATGGCCTGCAGATGGTTGTTGATATGTGGTGGCATTTAAGTTTAAGGCATGGTCAGAAATGGTAACAAAAAATGGCCATATGAGTGAAATCACTTAAGTATAATGTTAAACACCAATCAAATAATTAATTAAGCCTTCTTCTTTTGAGTCTGTCACTGCATGTAATTGTTTGGGTTGAACTTCACATTTACCATGTAATACGTTTCGTTTATTTAACCCTGCACATGTGTGAGCCGCACACCATGGACCTATTCCACAAGACCTTATTAATCTTACTGTACATAAGTCAAAATACTACATTTGAGATTGTCATCAATACTCAATACTCAATTGAGAAGATCGCCTCAAACTGAAACCCTTCCCCAAAACTCTGACTGCATCTTTTTCACTGTTTAAAAAAAAAACCTATCCTTTTATACATTTTTTAAAATTTCATGATTGAATTGAGATTGTCCTGTAAAAGATCATTGTTAAAAATAAACGGTTGTTTTAGTAATAAGTATGTTAATTTTTTTATTCTGGATTGATGTACCATACACAAGTTCCTCTGTTTGTGCAATGTGGACTTTAGGTATATGAGGGAGAACTATGATGTGTAAATACCCTTGAGTCCGATGTAAAATCCAAATTAAAAAAAAACCCAACATAAATAGACAGTCATATACATAGTTGTTATTTGAATGTTTCAGATTCTGAAGCTTACGAGGAAGTTGTTTGGGAAGCACATCTTTCATAAGCTTATGAAGATGACATTTTACGGCCATTTTGTTGCTGGAGAGGACCAGGATGCTATTCGTCCACTGATTCTCAGAAACCAGAAGTTTGGCGTGAAGTCCATTCTGGATTACAGTGTGGAGGAGGATTTGTCCACTGAACAGGCCGTCTCTGCTGAAATGATGTAAGTGCGGAGATCTCTTCCAGGAGGGGGAGGTAGAGGGGAAAAGTGTCACTTTTTTTAAATGGGCCCGCTTTAATAGTGATCAGCGAATGCGCTTTCTTGGCCTACTCGGAAGTACCGTTCACGGAATCAGATCCATCTGTCGACCATCAGGTATATGAGTGAGTCACAGGATGTGGCCCCGACAATTGCGGGGGTAGTTTTTACGAGGTTTCCTCTCGGTTTTCCACCGTAATAAGGCAAGGAACCATGTGAAGTGGACAATCACGCAAACTAGCAATCAAACAAAATTTTTAGAAATATATGGGTTTTGTTCAAAAAGGATTGAGAAATGCAACAAATCCTATAATCAACAATTTATGGGTTCTTTCTAAAAAAAAAACTACAAATCTTGTGAAACACTATCTATGATAAGAGCCAGGACGAGACCTGCTGATTGGTGCTGTTTCCATAAAAATATCACCCAGAATACATGGTGGACTGGAGGGCTGGTGCTGATCTGGCTGATAGATTCATGACTGTCAGAATTGATAGTTTAATTGTCTCAATGATAATCTCAACAAGATAGTTTGCGTACACACTGTGTACAAACGTGTGTAGATTTGGATCCGGCTCAGGGGCCAGTAGCTCAGAGCACTATTATTTAAATGTAATCCTTTATTACATGTAGATTACTTTACGCCATGTTGAAGGTCTATGCCTTACCCAGTATTAGCGATTTAATCTGGTGTTCGCAACTAATACTCTTTCGAGCAACTGGCCCCAGATGGGTTGCCTGCATGGTTTCAGCAGAGACTTGTAAGGGAGTTCCTGATGCCCTGGTGCATTCACAAAAAAATTGGCTCGGAAAGATAATTCTTTCTTTCAATAGCATTATTTTTCTCTTTTTATGGAGAGTACAGTCGGGCACGGTTATATGCAAGTCGGTTAAAGGAATAATCCGCATTAAGACATAGAAATTCAAAGTACAACACCATTACGTATCTAACTCCATGTTAAAGAGTCCGCCTATAAATCGTTTAAAGGAATAAATCGGATATAAATGTTGAAACTATGAGAAGCCTGAATTGTTGTGATTAAATCAAAATTTCAGATACAAAAATTAACACAGATGTATTGCATTGGCTTTCAGCTATACATAATGTGGCTTAACTCACAAACTAAAAAAACATCAGCTGAAGCAGTCTTAAATCATTAAAATGACAGTTGTGGTTCACTGTAAGTCAACTTGTCCAGACACAAAGATTTACCTTTGGTAGGCAAAGCTCAAGTCATCAAGGCATTTCAAACCAGTAAATCCCAAAGTTGGGTCGCTAAAAGGTTCTGCATATCACAAGTCTCTTGGCTTTATAAGAATAAAGACAATGTTTTATCTTATTTTAATCAGAATGGCAACTCATTGTTTGTCTTTTAAAATTTTTTTATCAAGAAATCTTGTATGATGACATTGTATACTTTCGCAAGCCATACAGATAGATTGATTGGTAACCTAGTCAATACAATGCAGAGTAAAGGGAGATAACCTATTTCCCATTCAATCAGCAAGGTTTATCAAATAGATCGGTTTGTTGCATAAAAACATGTGGCCTTTTGGTTATGCAATAAAGCGGGTTTGGCTGTATTTCTTAAAATTCTTCAATGATGAATAATTTAACCAGTTGATTATACGGAGAGCTTTATGTCATAGTGAATAATATGCAAGGGAGATAATAAAGTTTCTTTAGTCACACATTCAAAACATGGAGGTCATGATTAAGAGATGTTTTTACTACATAAAGTCTAAGGGGAGATGTGTAAATTGTCTTGATGCTTCGAAACTTTGCTGATTGTGTCAAGGTGTTTTTTAAAAAATATTTTTGTCTCACAGATTTTTTTCTCTTTCAAAAAGACATTTGGTTTTAATTTCTGTTTCTGTTCTGCTTGTAGGAGCACAATATCAGAGGATCAACCAGAAGATCTTCCCATAGGTAATCTTTGCTGTTCCCCGTGGGGGGGGGGGGGGGGGGGGGGGGGGGGGGGGGGGGGGGGGGGGGGGGGGGGGGGGGGGGGGGGGGGGGGG
>JARFOD010040049.1:0-10279 GCA_031763545.1 Mopalia muscosa | reverse complement strand
CTTTGCCAGTTTATAGATTTGTTGCAGCAGCAGACTTGCAGAATCTACTTCCTTTTTGAAACTCCTACATCTAGTACCTGCAGGCCTGACACTGTGTCTTATATGTTTTATAACTTGGCAAAATGTTGTAATATAACTGAAGAAAACTTGTAGCATGGTCTGATTTACTTGTATATTGTCAGTTAGTCAATAGTTTCAAGTAGCTTTGTCCAGTGAAATAACAGCACAGCAAAGCAAGTTCTTATAGCTAAAATAAAATCAATTTAAAACTTTTTTAAAAATTAGGAATAGAAGTGAATTTGCTTCTGGAGCAGAACTTCAAAAGTGTAGCCCTATGGCTATTTGAACTTGACGACACACAAATACTTTCATCTTGAGGTGTGTCTTTTGATAATATGGATTCATGTATGTCACCATTGAACTAAACTGCTTTGTTTGAGTTACTAGTGTTATTGGACAATAAGTCAGCCTTTTGCTATTTCGCAATTTTGTACATTTGGGTCATTCCATTTCAAATCAACTAGTGGTCTCTGCTTGACCATCTCAGGTATTGGTGAAATTCGATGACAATAATATATAGTGTGAAAAATCAGCACATACAAAAAATTAGGAATTCTTATGTTAAAATGTGTACTATTTAAAACTATATCTAACTATGAAGGAGTTGAGTATTACCAAAGTTGATATATTTGATAGCAGATCTTGTATATATGTTTAACTGGTGTAGAATTCAGGAAACAGTTTAACTGCCCAAATGGTGATACATTGTTGAATTGGAAGGGCATTTTTTTTTTTTCACTCAAGACTCAACTTTGGGTGGATGCCATTTCTTTAAAAATGATTTGATTAACCCTTACTTGCTTGGGTGATAGAACCACATATAGATAATACATCTGTAATATGTCATCATTGGCATGCTCATGTGACCACTCATAAAGGCACAAGGTGACCTAGAAAATAACAAAAACCATGTGTGACTGAGTGCATTGGTTACTCTGGGTGCAAATTAATTAAAATGGAAGTGGGTACAATGCCATATTTTTGTAATTTGGAAGAAAGTCAGTTAGAATACAAAGATTCAAATCCAAAGTTATAAGAGTCCAAAGTCGAAAAAAACATTCATGAATGTTCAGGACTTACATAAGCAAATTTAATAAGGCTGTGCCTTGAAAACGGCATGTCATGTCAAGATATTTTTTTTTGTATTTGTTCATTTTCCACACAATGGATTATTTTGGTGGAGTTTCACCAAAATCTAATAGCCATTTATGAACTCTTCAGATAGCTGGTTGTATGGGTGCATTCCACCAGAATGTCGCCAGACCGCATTTTTGTTACATTTTAAACAGTTTCTGCCGTAGCCACTAGTGTCTTATTCAACACAAATGGTGATATTTTTTATTGCTGGCTACAATGAATCTAGGCCAATTGTCTTTTGTTTTTTCATTAATGTCAATATTTGTAACTTTTCTTTTTTTGATAGGGTTGGGAGGGGATGCCATAGTTGGACGTATAAGTTTCACCACCCATGTCCCTCACCCTCCACGGAGTGCCAACAAGGGCGAGACCCCCCCTGCGGTGGCCAGCAGAGGCAGGTAACGAGGGTTCCATGGGTGGTATACTTAAACGGGAAACGAAATCATAATTCTGTTCTGCTGAGGGGGGAATTGTTCCCCAGCAGAACCAAAAAATTAATTTAGTTGTTTCCCACTTAATTGACCCATGAGCCACCGCCTTCTGCAATGATCTTAAATGTAAGGTTGGATTGAATAACCTATATAATAAAATTTTACTTTTGTTCAGCTTTGTTTTGATTAATTACGATGGAATTAATAATTGATCATTGCAGGGCTCGAAGTGACCAGCCGATTGATCAGATCAAGCCAATCTGACCACAAGTAAACTTTAAAAGACTGCGATAAAATGAAATACACAAGAGTAGACTAAACATTGCAATATACTAGCTACTTGATTTACTTCACATCACATTTCAAGTTCCTACTGCATAAACGGTATAGCTAACGAAACCAATCTCGAGTAGTGCCTTGTCATTATTTATGTGTGAGACGCTTCAAAAAAACGAACTTAAAATGTTTTAACAGACGGTGCCAGAATCGTCAAACGATTGTTTGATCGTCCGTTTAAAAAAAAAAAAAAATAGTTTATAAGATCACAAAAGTAAAACAATTTATTTAATAATTCAAGACTGATGTGGATTAAGAAACCATCAAAGTTCGTCTGATGTAGACAAACGGACGTAATAGGGATATCTGTGGACGAAATTACTCACAAGAAGTTTTTAAAGTAACTCCAGCTGTTGGCATTTGATCATGAGAACAGCTTAATCTCTTTCCTAAATGAATCTATTTATACATCATATACAAAATAATTGTTAATATATCGATATCATTGCCTCCACCAGAATTCAAACAGGGACCTTTGAGTTATAAGCCAAAGACTCTACCGACTGAGCTACACGGACCCACGGCAGCATGAGTTCTATATTTCATGAAAGTATTAAAATCACACTGGCAAAGAGATGTAGATAAATTATAATCAGGAATCATCTTATGCTCTAGATAAAATCCCAGTCTTGTTTCTAATAAATCTTAATGTCCAGTTGTGTTATGGGTTACCTATAGCTACAGACATCTTGAGGTAATGAAATGACCATTAATATGTTGTACCAATGTAATGTAACTGTAGGCAACAAGATATCCGGCATAGGTTAGGAATAAATCATCCTACAAATTAGTATTTCAGAGATATAAAGATTAACCAATAATTATGTCTGTTAAAGAAAATTACCCTTACAGTCTATCCGATACAGACGGAAGTTTCGTTTTAACCACTGGGTCCTTCAGATTTTTATTTCTCTTGTCTGCTATAATGGGTCTTTGTGAGACAGGAGTAGACATTTTAGGTACAAGATTTTGATATTCCAGTAACAGAGGACTAGCAAACTGGTATTAATTAACAATCCCAGGCTCATGACTCATAGCTGTTTTGTTTTTATATAATAGAATGACTAACTGTATACATATCACCACAATATTGCATGGTAAGGGGTTTTATACAACCATCAGTTAAGGAACCTTTAGGTCGAAATCTATTAAAATCCATGCGCAATTCACGACTGATTTTAACTGCCTATATGCCGTCGTGGGAGTGAAATAACCTTGAGTACGGCGTTAAACCCCAATTAACCAAACAACTGCTGATAAATGACATCTGTTAGTCTCGACTGGTAAGGTTCTCCGTTGATTGAACAGTGCCGAAGACAGATTCGTCTGTACGAGTGGACCCGCGGGAGGAGTTCGATGGTGTTAAACAGATCTCCAAGTGACAGTCAGGTTAACCAGGGGATAAATACTAAAATCTTTGGCAACAGGAGAGATTGTCTGGGAATGAGAAACTTATTTCCACCAGCTTTGGTAATTCGGCTTTATCTTATCGGACAACTGTTATAAAATATGATAAACATTGGCTTTTACTCGTTAATTTGAAAAACAAAATGTACAGCACTGGGAGTTGTGTATTAACTTCTCACTGGTTCGCAATTTGAAGACCTTACTGATCTATTTATCACTTCATTTCAGTGCAGTGTTGCAATACCAGAATAAGGACAAACATATCAGTCCAAATAACTATGGCAAATAAACTTTTATATTAGAGATGGATATATGACAAAACATACATTAAAATATGCCTTTGTGTTCCTAGTTTTATCTATCACAAGCTTTGATGATTGAGACCGTTTCGCCCTTAGACTAACATAACATAACAACATCTCTTTGGCGGCCCCATTCAGTCGAATGAAGTGCGCCATGACTAAAACAATGTACATACTTATAGGGTATAGAGTTATTGCATTAAGATCGGTTAGGACTAGAGCTGGGTGTAGACTAGTTTTAAAACTTACAAACCATAGGCTCATATCGACGTTCACTAATCATTATGCAATCATGGGTTGGGGTTATCTCTATCTTACACTTTCGATTTGCATCCATGGTCTATTTTGAAATCACAAGCTATGTGCGGATTCAATACATTCTAAGTAAAGCGTAATGAACAAGCAGCATTTGGTTGTAAGTCTTTGACAATTCCGTGCTTCTTTAAAAGTTGTTTCTCGCTGTGGCATTTAAATCCACAACATAAAAAAGATTTGACTTTGAGACCTGGAAAGACAATTACACCGCGGGGGATGCGAGGCGGAAAGGAAGCTACTCATTTGACCCATGCTTTGAATGTGATGCTCAGAAATGACCAGTCTGCTAACACCATGGATCCAGAAAACAACCACATCGCTAATTCTGAGAGACAAGACACGGGGAATTAGTGATGTTTATGTTAACCTTACACGTTTCGGATAACTGTTTACTCAATATAATTGTCAAGGATCATAATCTAGTGTTATATTTCCGACCATAAAGTTCTGATTTGAAGCGGCTTTTTGGGTGCTTTATGTTACAGCCCGTGCGTCCAAAATGTTGTGACGAGAAAAAATCAGCTTGGATAAGAGTGAATTATCATGCTTGAGAATTAAATTGAAAGTTATCCAGAACGTGTAAGGTTGACAAAAACATTAATATTATTTAAATCAATATTGAAATATAACGTATTGCCTTTTTCATGTATTATTATATGTATACTAAATTTTAGTGTCCATAATCTGTCATCTGCCACTGTCCAGTTATCTGGTGTATATAAATATACAGACAATCATCTTGTTTCAAGAGCTAGCTAAATAATTGATGTCTGTTGGTAATAGTGATTTTGAAACCTCTTTAATGTGTGCCGGAGACAAACCTGTCGAAACCGACCATGAAATAATTTTGGACTCTGTTGAAAACTATAAGACAATGTAACGTTTTTCTTCTTTTCTTTTGTTATATTTTCATTAAAAAAATTCTTACCAAAATTATTAGATGAATACAACGTACTTACGTAAGACTCCTGTAAGAGCAGGATAAGTGTATTTAAAATTTAGATTTTTTTAACTAGACAAACACAGGAACGTGTGACATTAAATGATGGCCTCAGACGCTGTTTTACAAAGTGCCTCTCGGCAGGACACTAAACGCAAACGATAGCTTAATATTCCCTTCCCACACTGTACATTCACCCCTTAAATAACATTTGAGGCAGGTAATTTTTAAGGCTAAAAGTAAAGAGAATGCAGCATTTGTTTCCTTCTTGTTTTTTGTTGTTATACGGTTTGTTATCAGTTTTTATATCAGATAATTAGATCAATAAAAAGTACTTTACAAAAGCAAAAGAAGTGGATTTAAAAACAGAGCCTTTTAACAAAGCACACACGAAAGTGTGGTATTAAATGACAGCCTCAGACATTGTTTTACAAACTACCTTAGGGTTTAATGATACTGAACACAAGAACATCCCGGTGTCTTCCCTTATTGTACATCCGCCACTAAGGGAATCTTGGAGGAAGTTATTTGTTCACAGGCAACAGATTTACATCTACATGAGGGCTAAAATTTATTGGTTAATTAAACGTTTTTTTTTTTATTTGATCTTTATGCATTGATTGAAAACAAACATCCGGGAGTACACACATGTCTAGGTAACTTGAAAAATATATGAAACTTTATCTAGACGTGAGAAACATGTTATGTAGATAGTATAGTAAATTTCATGCATGAAACGCATGACGTTATGGCATGCTTTGTGAGAATATGCAGCCCTCTGGCGAAGGTCAGTGTCTAAGAGTATCAATAACTCTAATTACTTTAAATTATGCTGTGTATTTTTTTGCATTAGGTGTGATTATTTTATGTGTCTATTCTACTCACTCTACTAAAGCAATTTCTATCAGGCTGCCGCTAACAAGTCGAAATGGCATCTATTACAGACGTGTTCTACCCCTGAAGGCAAAGCGTATCACATGGCCACGAGAAAGTTAGAAAAATAACGACTATTCAAATTCACCTGAGCTGTCGTTTGTTCAGCTTTTGAGTAATACGGAAATTTTTTTTGTGTAATTTAGTTCTAAAAGGCGCAGGACTAGTGCACTGTCCTTTTGAATGATATCGGCTCAAGCTGTCATCTTTTTTGAATAAGTTGTTTAACGACAAATAAATGTTGTAGATTATGGAAAGTTATCAGCATGAATCTACTTAATATCTCAATAGATTGCACAGAAGGCCATATTAACGGAAAATCACTTTTATAAAGAAGGAGTATGACGGCATCACAGCATTTACTTGGACCGTGATGTTCCACTTTTTAAAACGCGGCTTTTGGACGATTAGTTAATCATAGACCTAAAACAACACGACGTGTGTGACAATCTGAAGATTAATTATCAAAAATACATCGTTTCAGCAAATTTTTTCCTGTTAAGAAACCTAAGAAATTGTTAGTATGGGTTTCGTTATTCTCTTCGCCCGACCGGACACTATTTCGGTCTGATAGTGATATCAATTTACTTCAGTGTAGGTGTACATATACCTTACCATAGAGCATTATATACACGCACTAAAATAAATTGTACTTTAGTCAGGATCTGTTGGACAACACATAATTCTCTTTAAGCAGGAGGCAAGAAAGACGTGAATTGTTCATTAAAAGACCCAGTTATTATCCTGGAGACAGGAAACTGTATAATATAGGGATAATACAGCACCTACGTTATAGTCTATAATACGGTAAGCGTCAATGTAATGGAAATGAGCTTAGACGGAGACCGGGTTGATTATATACTCAGCTTGTCATATAAACCATAAATTGTCTGCTAGGCTCCATTTTGGTACATTGTATGAGATGAGTTTATTTCCTTTCGGTCAGTCACTTTCGGTTGAAAAGTTAGTCAAACTTCCTGTGTGACAATTGAGGCGCCTAAACACAAAAGTGCTGATGTTATTGTTTATATGTTTGAGTGGGTCTCCAAATAAGCAATGTTTACAGTCATTATCTAGTTATATAAATGATATAATTCGGTACTTGTCGATCACATGCCATTGGCAATACCTAACATTGTTGGTAACATTGCTTTACGGACCGTGGTTAGTGAGAAGTGTGTCGGTTGTTTGATCCTCCTACATGTTCACGTCTTCGATGGCTCTGTAGACCCCAAGTATATGAGGGACACGAATGATGAGATCCGGACGTTCGTGGGCTGGTTGTTACTATGTTTCCTCTCGTTTTCCATTGTATTAAAGTTCGACAAAATGGGAAAATAACGTTTTGTCGTCATATAAGTGAAATACCCTGGAGTAATAACCTAACCATTCATTGAATAAGTTGTTTTATTTCTTTGCGTGTCTACCATATAAAATCGTTCAGTGTCAGGAGAGAGCTCTAACTGTTGCCCTGGTGCTTTAAGAGGAAGAGAAAACCGGTTTGTTTGTGATGTCTTTGTATTGTACTGTATCTGTCCTGTGATGTTTTTGTTTGTTGCCAGTAGTGTCCCGGGGGAGGGGGGGGGGGGGTGGTCTTCCGCTGGCACGCCGTCATGTGAGGGAAGTAACCTTTAGTTTGTCAATATACCCCAATCAAACATAACTGTTCAGTACAATCATCACAGATTAACAGCATTCCATTCTCCCGTGTAACTTATGTGCAGTGAGGTAGCCTTGTTAAGTTTTTGACCATATCGTTCCATTATACAATGTCTTTGACAGTAAAAGGTCATCTGCCATTTTGTTATCTGGTGGATGGATGAACTTAATATATATAGTGTGACGCCATGTGGCAGTTACAAACAGCATCTGCTTCTCTCCTTAGTGTGCTGATGATAACGAATAATACAAAGCCAGTGTTTTAACAGTTTGGCGGCTTGCTAATGGCCCTGCTTGTTATACACCATTAAATCAATCCGAAAAATGTGAATAATCTATGTGAATCCTGTCTTTACAAGAGCTTATTATATATTGTGAGAAAGCCACTTCATAATCTTCCTGTTGGAAGTTTCAGAAAACGATTATTAAAGCTTAAATGGTCGCTGCTAGAAACTAGAAGAGAAGTTGGTGTGTCCTCTATTGAAAATAATTTTCACACGATTTTTTCTCTCTTCTGATAATAACTACAATAATCCCGACTTTACGTAAGCCTTAAAAACTCGTAAAAGCAAGATAAGTGGATTAAAAAACTGAAACTTTAAATAGACAAACACAGGGAGTTGTGATATTGAGTTATGACCTCAAACACCCTGTTATATAAAGTGCCTCTGGGCTTATGGATACTGATCACAAGAACATCCCTATGCCTTCCCACATTGTAAATCCACAATACTGGGAATCTTTGGAGCAATTATTGACATCGAATTTGTTACCAGTATTGATTGGTTACTTTAAAATGTCCCATATACTTTAAAACCAGAAATAAATTTACACTAATATCAGGATTAAAATTGGTTACTAAATTAAAAAGAATATTGGGATAACAATTATCAGGGAATCTGATGGAAGAATATATGAAAATTTATCAAGATGAAATTTATGGAGATTAAATAGAATGCACGAAAGGCATGACTATACTGCATGACATTGGAGCACTCTCAAATCGTAGGGCCCCGTGAGGGAGCGGGTGGGCCATGGCCCTGCAGAATACTCCCTCGGTCGATCGTAAGAGGCGAGAAAAAAGGTTGCTTTCTGTTGCCCTGGTGTTCGCAGAGCTAAAGGGTAACGGGAAGCAGTTTTGTTTGTGATGTTCTGTCCGTCGTCATATAGGTGAAATACCCCTGAGTACGACGTTAAACACCAATCAAACAAACAAACAAAATTTATTTTAAAAAATCAAAATTTAATTATTTTAAATATTTGATTAAAAAAAAAATTTATGATACACAGCGAAAGTTTAATCGCCATTGATGTTGTCCAACTATTGCCAAGTTGATCCGTGCGTGGCTATAAGTTCTGATATAACGTAAGCGATTTTACTGATAAAACTCAACAACAATGTTGGTACACATGGCAGCACGGTATATAATTAATAATCAACTCGGCTTGCCTATTATTACTCAAGCATTTGTTAATTGTTACCATCTCCAAAGCGACCAACGCCTAGGTAAATATTAACTTGAGTCTTTTTATGTTTCCAGTAAACGAAGTGAACGGGTCGATATAAAACATCTTATGGCATTAACAGCATAATATGTATGCATTCTACAGAAGACCAGACACGACATAAAGCAGACAATGTATGGACATTTTATGGATGAACAGACGTGACAGTTTTGCCGCAAACCAATGTTTTACAGATTCACACATCCATTAATACATAAAGCTCAGTCGGTTCTAACCCCGGGGTATGCAAACAAATGGTTTTTATCTTTATTTATTCAAAATATATAACGGGTTAATTTAAAATTACAAACAAAAGGACTATCAAAAATATTCTCGTGTATATTAAATTATCGGCCGATGCAGCATTAAGACATGACAGCATTTTGTATGGATGACAAGACACGCCTGTGAGTGCTGCACAT
This sequence comes from Mopalia muscosa, assembly GCA_031763545.1. NCBI lineage: Eukaryota > Metazoa > Mollusca > Polyplacophora > Chitonida > Mopaliidae > Mopalia > Mopalia muscosa. The sequence continues at coordinate 831 of JARFOD010040049.1, read as the reverse complement.
TCTTTGGCTGTATAACATTTTGGGTAGAATTCAAACGAAACATATGTTAAAATCTTGTCGGTATCGTTGAAACTTTTTGCAACTGTGTTTATTTTCTCCATGATACTCAAAAAACGTACTCAGTATCTCACAGGAAATTTGCTCAAGCTTATTCGGCCTTTTATCGACGGTTTTTCCTTATAGTGTTGTACGTTTACCTATAGTGATGTTTATTATATTATACATGCGGAAAAGGGATTACATATAGTAAATAAATATCTCAACGTTTTTTCACTGTCATTTATTTTACAATAAGTACAGTCATTTGGGCCTTTTTCATAACGGTTTGATCAATAAATTCTACAAGTAAAATAAATTATTGATCTTTATTCAGAGTTGCTGATTTAGCATCCAACCTTTGTTTGTTCAGCTGAAATAACAGTACAGATAACGATGTCCACATCTTGTCTGGTTTTACTCATCCATTAGCTAATTATTGCCATCACCAAAGCAACCAGCACGCGGGGACATATCAAAACCAGCTTTTATGTTTCGAATTGTCTGTTAAGATAACCCCAGTGTTGTGTTTGCCAGTATCAATCTTAGAACTGATTTTATATTTCCTGAAACAATCTTTTCCACAAATTACTAAATGCGACACTAAAATATATTTTCTAACGTACTATATTTTATATAGGGTGATAGAATGCTGACATAGGAATGATGCATACAATCTTTTTACAAAACTATAACGAAATGATTCTCACTGACTTATTTATGGCAGGCGAAGTGTTTCAATATTTTATATTTACTTTCTTTGTTTAAAATATAACTTTCTTGTCCATAATTTAT
>JARFOD010040048.1:0-23729 GCA_031763545.1 Mopalia muscosa | reverse complement strand
CAAGAACATTATATTTTTGTCCTGTATTTTGTAAAACAGTTACCTCAAAATTCCATGCTTGACCATGCAAGGCCGTAAATTTGACAGGCAGTTTAATGAACAGCCAGGAGACTTGTACCTTGCACTGGTGTACAAAAGGGACGAGTTTAAGAACGACTCGATCATATCAAGGCTTAAAATATGCTTTATAGCGATCAGTTATAAATTCATTTTTGAACTTTAAAAGAAGAAAAGAATACATAAAACATAGTCTTTACATCGTTACATATTTAACAAGGGAGAAATACAGTAGATACATTTTCACAGTTTTCAATACCTTTTCCAGGTAGTTATTTATTTGTCAAGGCAATTCAAGGCCTTGAATTTATTTTTTCAGCTTTCAAGATTTTCAAGGTAGGATGCGAACCCTGGATATATATAAAATCACAACACTACTGATATAGTATTGTTTTTAACAATCACATTGCGCAGCATACAATGAGCCAAATCTCTCAAATTCACTGCTAGCTACAAATATGGAGATTACAATTAACACCAAAAACTCTCAAAGAATTCGGTACAAAAATATATTTCTTGTTTATTTCTATTTTTTAGACAGCTTTTTGGCACATGGACCAGTATAAAAACCAAACAATTTGTTTTCAGTAGTATTTATTTCTGGAACAAATAACACCTTGTGGTAATCTAGCTGCCACTCTGTAATCAGTGTCTAACCATTCAAGACAGCCATATAAAGATCCCTCTGTTCACAGACAACTGTAACTCTTGTGTTCTGGAGGTAAATTTCTTATTTGACTTCAGCAGGAACAAAGACACAGTGCATTTTTCTTTGACACCTAGTAATCTCAGACAATTTAATTGATAAGAGGATTGAATAATATAATTAACAGCCATATAAACTGACACCTGTAGAGAATTAACACCAGAAAAGAACAAAACACCATTATTCAACAGCTAGTAGCTGACAAAAATCTAATTTGAGATTTAGTGGACTTTGAAGAAGGCAATTTACCTACAGCTGCGAAAGAAATAAGTGTCTACCAGTATTGTAGTCTATGTACATATGTAATAACAGTACAGAAAAAACAAAATAATTAACCAATTTCGTAAATCTTTCTTGTCTGACATTTTTGCAGAATAATACTTGGCAAGGTGATAAATTTGGTTCACAAGGTTATGCTCTGGTAATCTGATAATAAATTAAGACGCTAGTAGGGAGAAAGAAGGCATTCTACACCAAACTACTTAAGAAAAATTGTTGAAATCCTAGATGCAGAGTTCTGTATCTCTGATCGTCTATCATATCATTGAGCACTACTAACCGTGTAATTTTACGTTTTTACAAATACCGACTTTCATGTGTTCACTAAACGACTGTCCCATTATGTTTTGTAATATGAATGCTGTGATACATTTGATATGTCAATTGCAACCTTAAATAGTCCAGTAGACGCGTTTAAAAAAGTGGAACACCACGGTCCAATTACATGTTGTCATGCGGCCATATTCCTAGCCTGGCCCTGCGGTTTCTTGTTGCCCCTTAGCTATGAGTTCACCATGGCAACAGGAAGCTCCTGAATACAGTTTCTTGGTGCCCCTTAGCTATGAGTGCACCATGGCAACAGGAAGCTCCTAAATTCAGTTTCTTGTTACCCCTTAGCTATGAGTGCACCTGGCAACAGGAAGCTCCTAAATTAAGTTTCTTGTTACCCCTTAGCTATGAGTGCACCTGGCAACAGGAAGCTCCTGAATACAGTTTCTTGTTACACCTTAGCTATGAGTTCACCACGGCAACAGGAAGCTCCTAAATTCAGTTTCTTGCTGTCCCTTATCTGTGAGAGCACCAGGGCAACAGAAAGTTTCATACAAACTGCCCCCAGGCTCTATACGTTGCTAAACAGAGTGATATAAATCTCAAAACCTATTTTTCATATAGCTCGGGAAATTTTGAACAATTAATACAAAGTGATTACAATTCGTGATGATTCTGCAAAATTATTAAAATATATTTTGACATTTCAAAAATGTTATGGTTGTAATTTTGTGTTCTGACCTACATTTTATATAAATGTCCAAAGATTAATCATGCTGGCAGAAAGATGTCGATTAATTTTAAAATCGATGAATGTTTATATAAAACATTCAATTCCAAAGATTAATTACACGTGCACAGGAAAATTGATTGATATTAAAACCAAAAAGCCGACATAACTTAGGGCCATATACATGTGTAGGACCCTGACCCGTCCCCCTTTCCCAGGGCCACAGAACTAAATGAAGAAGTAACTTATAACTTGTGGTAATAAGGGACTCCTCAAAACATGTATCACCAATGTTGAACTAGACGACACAAGATTATACAGCCAGCCAGCACAAGTCTTAAAGAACATGACCGTTTAACAGACACAACCGATCTATTACTTGATTGATAATGAGTAATTCGTGACAATAACACACCTTAATTGTACTCTAAATTATTAAATATCTTATCCACTATGTCTGGGCTTAAGTCATCATGAGCATTTATTATTTAAACACAAAACTATGGTTTTTTGTTTGATTAGGAACGTCATATTCAAGGATATTTCACTTATATGACAACAGATTGTCAACTCCACACTGCTCCTTGCCTATTTATGTTGGAAAACAGGGATTTTGTGAATTTTTGTTTAACAACATAGCACAGAATATTAATTTTTGGGCAAATTTTGATGACCTATTGGTGTATTTCACATAAATTATGTGTACAAAATACTTCAGAATACACCAGGTAGGCAGGTCTATGACATGCATGAATGGATTGATGTTAATTGCGTAATGTTTTCAAATGGACCTATTCAGTTTTGCAAATGTACCGATTCATTTTGTCAAACAGGCTTATTCGTTTTGTAAAATGGGGCAACTTGTTTTGTATAATGGGCCAATCCATTCTGTTAAATGGACACATTTGCGTTGTCAAGCTGACAGATATAGTATTATATAGAGAGGTCTAATGTTAGTCTCAAACTTGATGATAACCAGTTTGGTTTCTTTGTTGAATGCATAATTATTTCACTGAGAGAAAAATGGAAATTAAATTAAAAATTTTACATTTAATTTATGTATATAATCTTGAGGAGCACATGTAGAAAAGCCCATTGATAAGATGAGATAACTACTTCAATGTGGACATGTTTAGCATTTAATTCATATCAAAATCGGCCCGCAGCCATGGCTTAGTGGTATCTTAAGTGCTTCCTAATCCTACTCCAATTTACCATTCAGGGGATCGAGTCAACCATCAGGTATATGAGTGAGTCCCAAGATGTGGCTCCGGCAATCCCATGGTTGGTTTTCACACGGTTTCCTTCTGGTTTTCCCACCGTAATAAGGCAAGGAACAATGTGAAGTGGACGATTCCTCATTATATAAGTGATATACTCTTGAGTACGATGTTAAATCCCAGCCAAACAAACTAGCATATCAAAATCCCTTATAACACATAAAGATTATCTCATTGATCAAAATTTCATTGATCAAAATCTTCAACTTTGATGTAAAGCGGTTTTGAAATAAATTCCTATAGAACAGGTAAATCCACTAAGCTGAATGCAACACTTGAATTTTTAAAAACTTGTTTACATTTCATTTTATTCTTGCATGAATGATCGCCACAAACATATTATGGGATATATTTTCAACCATATAAGCAATATTTCAATGTAGTGCATCAACATTTTCGTGCATGCTCTATAAGCATTTTTCGCAAATATTTTATTTAATTTGATAGCCATTTATATAAACTTAAGGTAACAGGTAATTTCAGTTAAAGGACAGTGCCAACCAATGAATGAACAAAAGATTTTACTGCTGTGGTTTGTGATGGCGCCTGGCATTAAAGGTTGTTGGCTCTAATCCGAAACCAATTTCAACGTGGTTTTTCTTTTGCTGTTGTTGTTGTTGTACATAGATTAATATGTTTATAGTATATCGTTGATATAATTAGATCCTTTTTATCTGTATGTGTGCATATGTATGTGAGTGTCTGTGTGTGAGGGCCTGGGGGGAAGATCAGCAATCTGTTGACGGAGTTGTATTTCGATATTAACCCTCAGAAAATAAAGTTTATTATTATTATTATTTATACTTTTTCAACTTAAGCATGACAAATGTGATCACCGCTATAAACTGCTACACAGGGTAACCTCGAATTTTGCTTTTCAGCTGTTTGCAAATATTGTTCAATTTGTGTCTTAATGGTGTAAGAATATGCTTACATGTTGATATGTTATACTTGGTTGTAATATTTTAATAACATAGTACATTGACGTTCATTAAATGTCTTATTTTAGGCATCGGGATTTTAATTTTTTAAATACTCATTAATTATATTGTACAGTATAACTTATATATACAAATGTTATTTTATTTAAAGGCATCTACACAACAGCTATAACAAGCTTTACATAAAGAGCGTTTGATGCGTAATAAATAATGTAAAAAATATGTTAACATTGTTGATTTATTTTAATTGGCTTTACTGTTTACATAATTATATGGTGGCACAGAGGTATTACATTTCATGACTAACTTTCATGAATTGACAAAGGAAGTGATTGAAGTAAAAGTCTCTTAGTTTTAAAAGACATGACTTCCAGTAATTTTTGTCGAATACAATATTTTCAAAATACATGGGTTTTGTGTTGCTGTAGTACAACACAAACAATGACTCATTGAGACCAGCACAGAATAATTGACACATTATCTGCTGGTAGTACTTGTGGTTTTGTTTTAGTTGCATTGAGCCATCAGCATTAAGTTTTAAACATAAATCTTTTCGCTTTTCTATGACATCTGACAAAGACATGTTGGTAGGGTTAAAGACACATTTTACCTCAACTAAAATACATTTATTGTTAATTACATTAAATAACAACCCATCAGGAGAAGCGGAAGTGAAAAGATAGGATGGGTTAATAATACATCCAGTATTTCTAAACGTGTAATCATGATATTTATGTACAAGGTGATTTTTTATTGCTGGCTTCATTTTCTTACCAAACTGAATAGCTGGAATAAACGAAACATCGCATGGTTTAAGTAAGTCAGAAACTTTTGAAATTCGATTTTCCTCGATAAAATACAATGAATACTAGAAGCTGTAAGTCGCTTTCTCCTCAAATCGTGCCATAAAATATTTTCTTGCGAAATAGTTTCGTGTTCAAAGTGCTGTAACAGTTTCAAATTTGCTGTTATGTGTTCATGGTAGTATAAAATGGTAGAAAAATCTAAATAATCCAGGAGACCAAGAGAAGAGCCATCTAGTAAAGAAAATAGAGGCATAGATTGTGGCATATAAGTAACAATATCTTTCTGAAAAAATAAAATCAGGGCAAATTTCAGAAATTTTCACCGGAGGAACAGGAGAAGGCTTTGGTTGATGCCATTGCTGAAGACGGTCAGTCAGGGTTTAATATAGCTCTAATCTACTATAGTCTTCAATGGCACTCAAAACTTCAAATACGTGTTAATTTTTTTTAAATGTAAGTACTTAATTTAGATGTTCAAGGAAGTACAGAAGGTAGGCTAGTTGAAGAGGCTTTACGTGGTATTTTCTTTATTTGATTGATTGGTGTTTTTCGCCATGCTTACGGGTATTTGACTTAAATGATGGCAGAGTAATATAACATTGAACAACACTAGCACAACCAAGATATGAAGCGTTTCAATAATGTTGGAATGTTCTTTTCCCCCCAGCGTTAAGTAATGACAGTAGTGCTACTCTTCAAAAAAACTGCCAGAGGGTTTGTTTGATTGAGGGTTGATATCAAACTCAAGGGTATTTCACTTCTATGACAAATAATTAGCCAAGTTAATTTGTGAATGTTTACTTTTTTTATAGCCAGGCATAACAGTATGAAACTTTATGTCAAGTTTAAAGTTATTTAGTGAAAAGTTGTCGTGTTTTCGAATATTGTGACAACCAGACAGATTTAAAACGTCTAGTTTAGATTAGATGTTTGACGAATTCATACATTTTTATTATTGAGTATCCAAGTTTTGCATAAATACATATTAATACTAGTACATGAGTTACCGATGGTTTTTCTTCCTCATAACTGTGTTATAATTCTTATCAGCCCGCGGACGTGGCCTAGTGGTTGGAGAGTGCACTTACTAAAGCCTACTTCGATGTACCGTTCACAGGATCGAGTCCGCCTGGGTTTCCACCGCTATTAGGAAAGGAACAGAGTGAAGTTGAAATTCCGTCGTCATATAAGTGAAATATCTCCTAAACAACACCCCAAAGCGGTAATCAGACAACGTTGGTCAACACTTGAGCAAGGGCCTAGTCAACTTTGGCGAAGGATCGCTTTATTGTTCCTAAACGCAAATAGTAACCAGAAATATTGCAATTCCTACAGACATCTCAAACTTTCAGGTCTTCTGATAAGACCTTAATAAAGCTTAAACGTGACAACCTCACTGGGGAAATTACATTTGTTGAACTGTTTATTATCAATTCTATATACAGAAGGCCAGACGAGAGCCCTGTTTGAGTCCTCTGAAATTCTACCCTCTCAGTATGGGATCGTGTTCTTATATCCAATAAAAGCAGTTCTTTAATGGTCCAGAATTATATCCCTACACAATTTATCCTCATTGCGGGATTCAACCATATTCTGATGTGTGTTTTTTGTTTTGGCACATGTATATATCACTCAAGGTTATGAATCCGTGTATGGATAAAGTACAAAAAATGGAAGGAGACTTCTTAATTATCACACTGAGTCAACTCCTGTGAATCACTCATCCGATACCGGAGGTAAATTCTTTCGTGGAATCGATCATTTGGGGGTGAGTTGAAGGAGGACAACTAGTTCGGCAGGCTAACCACCGTACCTCCAAAAAATTAATCAGCAAGGATATTTATTTCGGTCAACACATTTGACCGCAAAAAGTCCGAAGCTGTTTTATCACTTCTACCTTTATTCTACATATGTTGAATTCTTTTTTACATATGTGGAAAAGAATTTCACGTACGTGAAAAAGAATTGTACATAAGTAAAATAAAACCAAAAGTAATTGACATATGCAGAATAAAGGTAGAAGTGATAAAACGGCTTGCCAAAGACGTGGGTAGTCCTTCATATTTTTGCCATTGGATCAGTTCTGCAGAGTAGAGCAGCGTAGAGGGGCCACCTTGTGAAACAATTTTTGTCAGATTATCTTCTAATTGGGAGATAATAGGTCATATTTAGGAGATAATAAGTCCTATTCGCAGATAATAAGTCCTAATTAGGACATAAGATCTCCTAATTAGGAGATAATAAATCCGAATTAGTAGATAATAAGTCCTAATTATGATATACTACCTCCTAATTAGGACACAAGAGCTCCAAATTAGGAGATAATAAATCCTAATTAGTAGATAATAAGTCCTATTTAGGATATACTATCTCCTCATTAGGACATAAAATCTCCTAATTAGGAGATAATAAATCCTAATTAGTAGACAATAAGTCTTAATTAGGATATATCTCCTAATTAGGATTTATTATCTCCTATTTATGATATAATTTATCTCTAATTAGGAGGTAGTATCTACTAATTATGACTTATTATCTACGAATTAGAATTTATTATCTCCTAATTAGGACTCATTATCTCCTAGGAGGATAATCTGACAGAAACTTTTTTACAACGTGGCCCCTCTACGCTGCTGTAGCAGAGAACCTTTCCTTTCAGAGCATTATGAATTCCTCGATACCAGTTAAAATACCTTGCCACAAACTGAAGGGCCTACTTTTCGAAACAAGGTGTGGCATGATGTGAAACTTTTTCCTCATACTGCTTGGTAAAAACAGACGGCCACAAGAGGGAGTTGGAAATTTCCTTATATTGCTAAATAGTGAAATCTGTCACAATAATTCACATAAATTTCTAATAGCGATCTCTGCTTAATGTCTTTTCCTTTTACAGTACAGGTTGTGGTTAAATCCTCTTCAAAATAAATTGACATCATGAACTGAAGAAATGGCTGTATTGTAGAAACTGTAAGCGGACTTCCTTGGCCATTGTAGAGCATGGACACTTTTGATTTGTTTGATGGAGTTTAACGCTGTAAGGTTATTTCACTCATCAGACGGGGTGTCGGCCAAAATGTCACAACGGAACTTCTCCCGTGGATGACATGATTAGTAGACATGGCCTTTTAATGCTAGGCCATGGTTACGCCAACGGCCAAAAAGCACAAAACAAAGAGACATAAATGAGACATTCGCATAATATAATTAACATTACTAGGCTTATAAATTGCATAAACAACACAGGAAAAACAATTTTTTAGATAAAATTTAGTTTTATTTGTGAAACATTATTTCTAACATTTCTGAATGTGATCAGACTAAATAAATTACTAATTATGAAAACAGAATTTGTTGTGTTTTTGCTGGGACTAGTACAATTGTCATTTCAGTGGACACCTGTCGGGTGTATAAAAAACAAAACAAACAACAGGTCAAGCCATCATAAATTCTTGAATAAGAGATCAACACTATGGAACAAATACTTTCAATTTACGAAATTCTCTATCTTTACATGGAATGCTTGACTACAAAAATACGGAAGTTCAGTAATTACCACATTGCCTCTTTCTCTGCTTGCTTTTACTTAAATAAATGTAGGTTTATAATGTTGAATTTTTTTTAAAGCAAATTTGAGATTAACTATCACATCAGCTCATTGTCTTTATGGTTTTGAATAACTTTATCCATATCATTTAAACTTAATTACTGTAATACTGATTTTTTTTTTTCATTCCGTTTGATTTTCGGTTTTACATCATACTTAAGGTTACTTCATTCATATGGCAGCTACCAGCCAAATGGGTGAAGGAAACCACTCTAGATGTCAGTGGAAACAAACAATCACATGACACATTATGAAGACGACTTAACACATCTGCCTACTTGTGGCCCTTATCTTTGACAGCACCAGGGGGAGCTTTAAGTACTCCAACTGCTCACATACTGATTCTTAACAGAGATTTCTTACTTAAAAAAGTAAAAAAAGGACATAACATTTATTTGGGCAGGGAGACATTATTTGGAACACAATGTATCTGGTATACATTTCAAAAACATCTAAGACACTAACAATAACACATTTCAACAGTACCAGAGTACAAAATTGTACGTTTTGAAAAAGCATTAAACAAATAATTGAACAATTTTAAGTAACAGTACCATCCCGGGTTGCTTCTCAATTTCATACGAGGAAATATTTCTTATCATCTGTTTCTATTGTGTAGGAGAGAAAATCTAGGATAAGATCACATGGTGTGAAGTGATCAGTTAGGTCTTCAAAATAATTACATAATCCAGGCTTGAAGTTAGACCTTTAGAATGATGTGACCTGATATAATCCCAGTCAACAGGTAGATCTTAAAATGGTGTGACATTGTATAATTCCGCTTAGAGAATGACATTTAAATGTTGTCACATGATCATTAACAATGATCAAATATATAAAAGCTTTCACATTCAGGATTAACAATAAATTGCATTAGACATCACAATCAGTTTCGGAACACCATGATAATTTGAAAACCCCTGATTTACCCCAAAGAAAGCATCAGATCTATAGTTGAGTAACTAATGAGAGATAAGGTAAAAAGTAATTTAAACAACAAAATTCTAAAAATTCAGATCCTATTTTAAGTATCTACTAAGCCATTGTTGCAAGATATCAGATCTAACGGTTAAATTGAATTAATATATTATTGATAGTTAATTTATTGCTAATCACTTTATCATATGAAGGTCTGTGAGTCTCCTATATGTTATTTACTCCTTAATTACAGATACTGATTGCAGTGATTGATTGAAATAACGACACTAACACAATTATAAAATGTGTAGTGTTTCAGTCTCTGTTTCTCTATTACAAGCAGGAATATGCCTTCAACTGTAAGCCAGGAGGCTATTATTTGGTTGATGCTTAACCTTTGTATTGAAGTTTCTGGGACATACATGTACTGACACACATTTTCTATATTATCCTTTTGTAAACACTTTGTAATATGTTTAAAAAATTATCTTAAAGTCAGCACATCAACATGATAAATTGATAACACAATAGCTCACAGCCCAATGTCTATATCCAAGTGTCTTTTAAACTAGCAACACATCACAGGTTTGTCCACATAAATAAATCTGATAATATCCCTGTAATGTACACAAACAAGTCCAGCTCTCTAAGGGAAATTCAGGGTTTAAGTTCCAGACCTAACCCACACAACAAGCGAAAAAAAAAAAACTAAAAAGAGAATTTCACTGAGTATATATATCAGTGTGTAAATCAACGACAAGCTGCTACAGAGACAGCCATATTAAACCCGTATTTTAGTCAGTGGCAATAAGACCAAGGGAAGTAACTCTACTACACAGCTGTGGCTTGACCTTGCTGAATAGCTGCTAAAAGGTTACTCTTCATTCGGACATAAAGTCGTCCTTTAGTCCAGGGGTTTTGTAGTTGTAATGGTTGATAATCGTCCCGGAGAACTCTTTCTCTGGCCCCTATCACAGCCACTAAACAGAATTCATTTAACTGTTCCTCAGGATATATAGGCCCAGTACGTCCTTTCATACATACAGCTTTATTTAACTGCTGGACAACTAGGTTGATAACCTCCCTTGCTGAAGTCTTTGGTGTCACATGTAACTTCACACTGGTACCTTTAGCCAGGCCTGTTTCATAAGCTGCGTAAACACGCAGAATTCCTGACGAGTTAGTCCTTTGTGTGGCTGCCGCCAGTGGGTTAAGTTCTCTTGTGTGGAATCTGTCACTATGAGAATGGGTTGGCCCAGATAACAACTCTTCATTAGGATCATAAAATTTGGCCATTCTCTGATTGTCTTTACCAACACGGATCTGGTTTGACTCACATGTCATAGCATCACATACACTTTCAGAATTATTGTTTTCGTTTTGGAACTCAGTACCGACATTTGGTTGTGGTTTTGGTAAGGGTAGCGTGTTGAGTACACTAAGGGGAATACCTCCACGGACATTTTTATCACGAGCAAAGGATATTACATCCATAATCCATCGCATTTCTTTCCAAGCTTTCTCCAGGTTTTGTTGTAACGTGTCCAACACATCTACTCGTTCTTTGGCCAGATTGAGCTCCTCATTAGAGAAAGCCTATAACAAAAGTTAATTAATATTAATTACAAAACAGTTGGGATCATAATAATTTACTATTTGAGTCCGTATAAACCAGATTGTTCACATATTTAGCAACATTAAAATTATTTCCCGGAATAATAAACTTAGTTATACTGATAGTATATAAAGTGACAAACACGTTGACACTTCAACAAATAAGGGATGTCCACATAGGTTTCTCAATAGCTTAAAATTTATTCATTGTTTTATTTGTTTAAATGGGGTTTACCACCAGGAAAAAGGCGAAGGAAATCACATTCAACTCCAATAGCATCAATCACATGACCGCGTGTCAGAACAATGGGTGAAGGATATCACACTCTATGCCTGGGCAACAAACAAGAACAAGACAGGAATGCACAAATAGACATCACAGACTGGCTTTGTGTTGCCCCTTAGCTTTGAGCACACCAGGGCAACAAGAAGCTCCCAGTTGCCAGCGATTTTTATTGCAACGTGGATTGTCTATAAATATAACATAAAAGTGGACTTGTTGTAAACAATTTGAAGACAGTTAAGGGCAGAACACAATTCCTGTATCCGATTTCAATCCTAACATATACAAAGAGCTTATTTTAGTAACAATGATCAGAAATAGCCGAGGGAAAAGTGGTCTGTTGGGATGGCTTTACCATGAGGGGGTAAACAGAATTGGTGGGACGGTAAGATGGGGGAGCATAGTTCAAAGGGGGAGAGGTTCAAGATAAAGACAAATTGGCTTGAAGGCTGAAGGATATTCATTTGATTAGTGCTTTAGGCAATCTACACACAAATACAATTAGCCTGTTTTCATTTGTAGAAAATGATATGACAGCATTAATCTGGGGTTAAATTGCTTAAATTAAAACATTTACAATTTTGGACAAATATGGACAAGACTAGCATTGATTATAAGGAAAAAAAGGACTTATCGAAGACTGAAGATAACATGTCCAAGACAGTATGTGTGAAAAATTTTCTGTAAAATTTGGGGACAAGGGGGAGGGGTGCAATTTTTTGGCCCCATGAGGGGGGTAGGGGGATATGGGTAACATGGAATATAAACTGTACGTACCCCTCTCTGTGCCTGTTGTGCTAGGTAAAGATCAGTCTCTATGATGGAAGAGAGACGGGAATAACGACTGATAAACTCGGCCTGGTATGAACACATGTGAACTGAAATAAAACAAACCATTAAACAATGAGAAGGTTGTCTGATAACAGGCAGTGTTACGTTACAAAAACCACTCTCTGATCTAACAGATTCCATCTGGGGAACAGGGTAGAAAACAACCTAATAAGTCAACATGTTTATATAAAAATTATCCATAATAGAGGTTTAACTGCTTCATATCATCAACCTCTCAAACCATATTTCATCACTAAATCAACACCTAACTAAGAAATATTTTACTAAACAACTGTAACTCTTCAAATCCATTTTCTAACTCAAATATTTGGGTACTTACCACGATTTTTTTTAAAACAAAACACTTCACCCTGATTTCATAACATTTACCCAAAATATCCCCACTTATTGAGTATGATCTACAAATAGACCTCTGGAATCCAGGGATAAATGCCAACACATTTTTATTGCAATTTCATTTGTCGAATAAACAAAGAGAAAAGGCTGACAAAATCCTGCGGGAATTCTAAAGTTGACTTAAATCTGTTTTGCTTTATAAAGATTCCCCTAATTTTCTGCCTGGGGTCATACATGTTAAATGTCAGCCAAACAAGTTTTTACTTACTCATTTCAAAGACAGGAACTGTTAAAGCAGTGAATTCTGTTTTCTCGTTGAAATCATCTACCTGTCCAGGTACACTACACACTTCTTCTGTGGGGGGTAATATTAATAAAAATGACACCTCTGGACTAAGTTCTATCACTTCTATATCATACATCCTATGTCCTGACAACTGGTCGCCTGGTACACCTGTATGGCACAAAAACGAAAACTCTTGATTTCAAGAAAATGTCAAGACCGTAAATTCAATTCAAAAATTAGATGTCAGACTGGAGTTATTGGTTTTACCGTAGAAATCAGGAATGTAAGAAAAAGCACCTCAACAAATAATCTTGTCAAAGTAAATTTAATAACAAAGAAACTTGAGCATATTATAAATGTTATAAATAATAAAAGTTATTTTTCTTTCCTTTTACACAAGATATGTACATTTTTTTAGAAATTGCACATATGATGTTAGTTTATATGCAGTTACAGAGAAAGGGATAGGGGGGAGGGGGAGGGGGTAGAAAGGGGGGGGGGGTCTCTCTAATCCTACACCAGGTTTCTCCAAAAATTCTTGTGACTAACTGTATACTTTATCTTGCAAAAACTAAAAAGAGAAGTCGTAGCTGGGGGCTAAATATACACTGATAACTAAAGTATATTTGTGAATCTCCTATGACAACCACTATAAACACAAGCTGTATCCTCAATACCAAATTACCTGGCTTATCTTACCCAACTACCTACTGGATTTAACAGCTTCTACAAGGGCAATAACTGAGTTAACCTAAATATTGGAAAGGAAAATGTACCAGCCAAACTTATACACTGGTACATTGTTCCATAACAAATTCATCAACTTTCAGATTTATTTTTCCATATTATTTTTACATTACCATATAACAGCACCTTGCTCATCATTATTTATAATAAATCTTAAAATTAGCTATAGAAACATCAACTTACCTAAAACATTTAGTAATCTTTTTGAACATTTTATAAGATCTTTTTGAAATTCTAACTGAGCTTCTGAAGGCTCAAAATCTTTGTCTTCTTCGCTCAGCTTCTTAACGTAGTCCCACTCTTCTCTGCAATTCAAAAGAATAAGTGGTTAAGTCATACAATTAACAAATATACTGCAATTGTTATATATTGAAACAAATTAATCAACATTTATTTAACACTTTTCAATTCCCTGAGATTATTTATCTGGTAAATTTGTCAAGTAACTGGGTTCTAATAAATAAAAATTCAACATCTGACCATGTTATCTGTTTGTCCTCTGGATAATGTTTCATGTTTGTAGCCTAATCTTAGCAAAGATACCTTGTTTTACTCAGTTTTAAAACCGCATGATAAAAACTCTTATATTAATATAGAATTGAATTATTTTTGTTTAATTTATAATAACTGAAAACATAGTTGACATTTCAATCTATCTCACACATCACTAGTCAAGCGGAAAAAAAAATTGCATATTTTTTTTCTGTAATTATCAATGTGATTGTCGGAAGTTATCAAAATCAATATTGCTGTTTATTGTTTTGACTGTTTATCTGTATGTTATGTGAGTTTTATTGTTAACACTATTACTTATTTTTTTTAACCACCTTTCTGCTGTTTATTAAAAGACGTTAGTTCCTAGACTGGGACATTTTTTTTTTTTTACTATTTTACTGCAAAGTTCATTGTAAAAATACTAATTGTATTGTCATGTTTATATATTTTGATAAGTAAACTGAACTAATTTTCTACTAAATAAGACTGGTTGAGTGGACCACACTCTGTCATTGTTTCATATATCATTATGCTTTATATGTGTGGGACTAGGCAATGTAAGTACTTCTTAAAAAATCTGAAATTCATTTTAGTTTGAAACCCTGACCCACAAACCCTGACTTAATAGAGTTATTTATGGAAAACTACATGTTATATGCAGCTGACCCACAAACACCCCTGAAAAAATGAGATATCTGTTTTTACATTTGAAGTTGATATCACCTGTACAGTTCCAATTAAGGTTAATGTAATGTGACTAAAGCTCAGGTATAATCATCTTGAGAAGGTTAATTACTGGCTGCAGTACATCTGAATATATTTTTATATTCTCCCCGGTGAAGAAAACAGTGTCTTCTAGCTTTCCTCTAGCATGGAATCTGTTTTTAGCACACTCTGATTTATTGTTTCTGTCTCACATACTCCCGGAGTTTATACTTATTACAACATCACCCTAATTTGTTTTACATATGGCTAGGTTGTGTTGCAATTTTAGACTCCCACAGAGGTATTTTGTCTGTTACAACTCAACCCAGAACAGTCCATTTAGTACAGCATTATAAATAAGGGACCTGAACATGTAATCTCAGTGAAGTACTTATTAGATGTATGATTGTTTGTTTAGTTGCTGTTTAATATTACAATTAGGGTCATTCCACTCATGTAATATATTTGTGACACCATGTTGGTGAACTAATATTATTACGCTCCACTATTCTCCACAGCGCTACAATGTAGCTGTGTGACTATTCTAACACTGGGCTGTTGAGGGAAAAGAATTGCTCTATGATATGAGTGTTATTTGGAACATGTAATTAAGACATCCACTTCAAAGTGAAGCCCAAAACCAGAAAATAACAAACATGTTTTTTTTTTAAATACTGATAGTATTACTTGAATTATAATTAAAAATTTAATACTTCAAATAATATGATTATGATTGCAAACTCATATCTTTAAGGAATAGGTGAAAATTCCATTTAAATCAACCTTTTTTTGCCTTTCATTTAAATGCGAATTATTTACATAGATATTTCATAATGTGTATACCGGTGGTTTGTTTGTAATAAATTTTTGTTTGGGTGTAACATGCTAGATAAAGGACTAAAATAATTGTGGGAGTTGATATGAATGTAGCCTATCAGATCTGACGGTGCACTTGACAGGTTCTTATCTCTTCTGACAGACTGAAGAAATGGTCTTCACTCTGCCAATGTTATGTAGATAACTTCCAGACCTGGACACTTATTACGCCCCCTGTCTTATAAAAATAGTCCTCCCCATTGTGTTTGGGAAGAACTGTGTCGTAGTGATACCCACACCATGTAGATATACTGAATTATGTATCCAACATGATTTGACTCTTTTACGCAGTAGACTATTATAGGAGTGAGCCGGTAAAGGAATTTTATGTATTCCAATAAGTAAACTTTCAACACAATATTGCTGCCCAGTTTATTATAAAACTTGCATCCTAGAAACACTCGTAGGATTCCATACAGACAACCACACCAAAGTTATATTAAAACCTAGAATTTGTTAGATTGAAGTTTTATGTCGTATTTATAGTTTTATTTGCGAATGCGACATCCCAGCCCAATAGGTGGAGGAAACCACCCTCAACACCACTAGCAATAAATGACAATACAGGACACCACATTACTTAAGACAAAGGCAATCTAAAACATATCAGCTTATTGTTGCCCCTTATCCCCAAGAGCACCAGGGCAACAGGAATCGCCCTCCAACCACCTGAGCATTATAAACAACAGCATTCTTTAAACGAAAGAAAACAATTACACAGCGTATAGCAGTTCAGGGTTTTAAGCAGTACTTAAGGTTATTTCATTTATATGACTGCATGCGGTCAGCTCAACGAATAAATAGACTCAGTTTCGGCATCAGCTGAAGCAAATACAAGACCAGATAGAGAACACATTCACATTCTGAAAAACAGAGTACAGTCTTAGCTTACAGTGTGGCACTAGAGGATTTCAGTTTCCACCGAAATCACTCCACACCAGGAACATTTCAATACTTACTTTGATACATTGGGGCACTCTCTGATCTTGGTGTATGGAAGCACATTAGGTGTTTTCTGATGGACTAAAACCCTCAGTATTAAGTCCATTGTACAACGAAGTTTTAAATAACCTAAATAGAGACCTCGGGGAAGGGAAATCATACTGACTTGGTGATATAATATCATCTCCTGGAAAAAAAATACAAAACATATTATAGTTCAGAATTTAAATTATTATAAAAGTCTAAATTTAACTTTCTCTATATAGAACTCTAGAGCTTTATTTTGTGTTTATGTTGCTACCTTGTTAAAAGTAAACTAAAAATATAAATTAGCTTACAGGTTTCAATAAATACTGTTGGAATTGAGTTCAGCTCATAAAGTCAACTAACATGATGTGTGCAGTTTATCTTGTCAAAAATTCCCCCAACACTGAGTTTTATCCCAGCATACTCTAATGGGAAAGTAATAAGGGGCATAACCCTATGTAAAAATCAGGAGTATCGAGGTAACAAATTACTTACAGATAAGGAATTAAGAAGCATTTCAGAGGCATCAGAAGTCTCCGAGCCCGATAATGAAAGACGTCGCTGAAGTTTTGAAATAGGGATCCATTTCCCAGAGATAAGAGCAACATGTTTGGGGTCACGTATATAGTTGACTGTTGTTAATAGTATGCACCCGCTATCATCTTTCATAGGCTGGTGATAAAACTGCCCCAAATCGTGGACCCCAAGGGCATTCTGAAAAAAAGCACATACATGATAATGATGAAACCGTATAATCAAATATGGAAAGGTATTTAATAGCGCATCATCAAAGTTACAAAAAACGTTCTCTATCACCTTTGACTAGACAAGTCAGCATTCATTTTCATTCCATTTCTAAACTAAAGCTTTTCATCTAGTTAATTTTGCATTACATAAATTATCTGTATATTGGCATAATCTCAGAGTGCATCACAAGCGAAGTCTGCTGTAATGTAAAGACTTCTGAGACGTAATAATGTAGACTACTCTTCTGGTGCCATTAAATTAGATCCTCTACAGATACACACAAATAGTAGACAGTCTTGGACACCACTCACTAGAAAAACGTCAAAATATTTTGATTCCCAAGAGAAAGCCGATAAAACTATCAGGTAATATGTAACTTAATATACTGTATGACGTTCATGCATAAATGTATTCAAGATTATAGAGTCAGTCATGTGACAATGACTAATGCAACTTAAGTTGCATCAGGAAATATTTATGTAAATGACTACCATCAGTTTAAACCCTAGTGTTCCTGCGATACTTCTACAGAACAAATAATTAAGATCATATAATTTAAAAAACGTCCTCTTACATCAGTGATGATTTTTTTCTCGCAGTACCTTGTGCTATGTATTCATTGATTGATTGATTAGTGTGTAATGTTGTACTACAGGGTATTTCACTTATTTGATGACGGACTGTCTTCATCTCACTGTTACTATATGTCACTTAACCTGGGTGTAATTACAGGTATTTAAGGAGTATAGTATATCTGTCAGGTAATTTACCTGTAAAACTGAAGCAGCTTGTAGCAGTTTACTTCTGAAATGTGCCGACCCTGTACTACTCCTCTCCATATCTTGTCTCAATGACTTCACATCGTCCCATGTACAAGCAATCTGGATCAGACAGGATTTGTAAGCAATATGTTAAAGATTGAGATTGATAATGGCATACCATTGGTTTTCATCAGTTCTGATTCAATTTTTATCAACACTTAATAAAACAAAAGATATGGTAACACTGCCACACCAGCAATTATTTTTCAAAACAAAACAAAAAATAATAATGAAACAAACTATGGACTTAAATGATTCTGCCAAATATCATAAAACTTATTGTTTCTTTATTCTACAAAAAGAAGATGAGGTGTATTTTATACATATAAAGTGGCTGTAATCTTTGGATCATTTCTGAAACAAATTGTCTGTATCAGTGTAATTCTCACCTTCATTAGCCAGTGAAAATCAGCATGTATTGATGGAGCTGTAAAATTTTCATCTACTTCAACAATTGGAATTTGTTCTTCAGATGTGACTAATACTCGATCCTCATTGTATAGTAAACATGCCAAGTACACACCTCTGAAATGTCAAACAAAATCAGAGGATTAAACAGAGAAATCACACCTGCTTCACCCTAGATGCCGTATTTGTCTCAGTACAGAGGTAAAACACATATAACCATTGTAAAGGACATTTATTATATACCTGTAACTTTGAAATGGTTAATAAACCTACAAAGAAACAACACCTTAAACATATTCAATATTCATAAGAGTATAATTTAAATATAAAACAATCATGAAATACCATGAGGAAGTTTCATTGTGTTTTAACCTCGTTCTCAAGGGTGTTTCACTCATATGACAACGGACTGTTCCTGGCCTGATTATGGTGGAAAACCGAGAGAAAACCACTTAAAAAGCACGCCCGCGAATGCCGGAGCAGGAAATCAATGAGATGGATATAGTTGTATTTATTTAGTCAGAGGTAAGATCAGGGAGACAGCATTAGGCTATACCTTAGGCCTCAGTAAATAAGCAACCTGTCAAAGACATATTGGGTGGCGGCTTTAAAAAAACATAAAAATATTGTCTTAATATGAGTGAGAAGATGGGCATAAGGGTAGTCCAAATGTGAGTGTCAAGTGGAAATGTGTAGCAGAGAGATATTAGTTCTGACACCTTCTGGGTGGCCCCATATAGACACCAGTTTAGGACTCATTCAAACTACATGATAAAGCATCTGCTATCTCCTCCCCATCTCTATTTCTAGACCTCATTTATCATTTTACTACCAAACCGTTGAACGTTACAAGCAGGAGAAAAACTTAATACCAGCATTAACAAACTGCCAATAACTAACATTTTTAATTTTCTATTTTAAAGTCCCTGTCCTTTACAAACAGTAGGAAATGTGTGTACCATACATGTACTAAGGAAAATCCTTATGCTTACGTTTTTGCGTCATCTAAACTACAAAAAATTTGTTATAACAGACACTAAAGAAGCCCCTGGTTGAACATCATATATTAACAGAATACCAGTCAAATACAGCATGTTAATCTTCTATTTTAATACCACTGTTTCGGGTAATTAATTGATATATTCCCAGAAATCCTCCATTCTAAGACCCAACAGGACATAATGTGTGTTGCAGCCTGCCTGTAAGTCATCAAGATAGGTGCTGATCAACATATATGAACACACTATCCAAACTGTTGGGTAATCATCATACAGAACATAGAATATTCATCCTTCTTTTAAGTCCAATCTCTAAGATCAAGGGATGTAACTCATCTTTATCAAAGCAGCTCATGAACAAAAATCTTCTGAACATATGTCATGTCACTTTATGATCCTCAAATAGTCCTGCCTCTGTCAGTCTCCACCTGTTTCTCTCTATACATATATATAATGGTATGTGCACGGGGATGACTCTATGCGCACTTACAAACAGCAGTCTTTTTTTATTCAGATTTTAAGTTTTTTGCTTCCTATATTATGTAATAATTTTAATAGTTATTACAAAATTCTTGCGAGAATTGATTTAATTATTGCACAAGTAGGCACTGACAAGTATGATGAACTAATTTGCAGCATTGTAAAATGACTGTAAAATGTTGGCATTCCATTCTGCTACAGTAATTTGTACATATAAAGATTACAGCAATATTTGCTTCTTTGGAATTTGGGGTTAAAAAGTGTTTTGTAACATAGATGTATAATGGTTTATGAGAAAAGAATTATATAGAAAAAGGTAAAATTACAGACTGATTCTTTTAATAAAGTCAAACCTGTAAATGTTTAATTCATAAGGTAAATGTCTTTACTTGTTCACAAATACACAAAAATATGAATATTTGTTGAAGACGCTATAGTTAGAACTGAAGTAATGATGCAACACACTGGTATCGATACATGATATTGACTTTATTTATTCTGCTGTTCTAGAATCATCATTGTATTAATATAAGTTTATCCGGGCTTTACATGGTGTATGCTGGGAGACAACGCTAACAACAAACTTAACAAGTACACTTATCAACAACCTCTTAACGATTTACTATGATGTCAATCATGAGGTAATGCGGACATTCACCTTGAGTCTGTTCTTATTATTCCCTCAAGTACAATACGTGCCTCGTCTCCTCACAACCTGTTTGCTAATGACCTTTTGTTTCATATTTCTTTCCCTTATCCCTGTGAAGTCCCAGAGCTCCCATTGTTAAAACTAACACAGAGAATAGGCAATGATGATTATTGGGTTAATGGTGTTATAATGTGGCGATGAAAACCAGACCCATGCGGGGAATCACAGCCATCATTGACACGCAAATAACGTCACATCGCCATAGTGATAACAAACCAGTCAGATAATTGTACCAATGTGGGCAAACAAAAACAATCAAGAAACTTTGGGAAGTCCAGCAAACAATCTGCGGAATTTCTCTCAAACGCAAACACTAGAAGAACGCCTACCCTTGTAAACATCAGGAAGGAATCCCAATATGCGATGCATGTTAACAGACATTATTTTAGATAACAGGTAACCATTCTTTGTAATGAAGAGTCCACATCAGAGGATACAATTCACACAAACACAGCTTATTTTAGAAAGCAGATTAAGTGGTTTGTTATATTAGAAAGCTATCTTGACACATGTTCTTGTTCTCTCTTTAACACAAACAAAGATACGATAAGAAAAGTAGCCAGCTATCAAATAAAGGCCCCTCAAAACGGTTCCATTAAGTAGACTCTCTTTAATCGTATCAGGCTGATGAAAAGAGCAAACCTATATATATACATCAGCCAACACATCAAGCACATTGCCCACATAGTTTGCCTTCATAAGGTCATGACATTACCTTTCTGAATTAATTGTGAAAACAATCCATGGCCACTGACAATTACTTGATCCAAAAACTTATAGAAACATAAGATGTACACAGAAAAAAAAAAGTCTATTGAGATTATTTTCCACATAAATAAACCCAGACAGTCCAAGTAAATCTAGTAAATCTAAAGGGCTAGTGAAATACTGCCTAAACAGAAATAAAGCTGTTTGTCTTTCCATCCAAAATATATCTGCAATATAACCCTTGGGAAACGATGCAACCAAAAATCATGAGTTCCACTGCAGAGTTAAACATAATACACAAGTAGTGTAATTCTGACAAATGATAACTTCATTTTGACTTAATTTTTCAGCATTTATTATCTCCTGATGATGGTTTAATAAATGCTCAAAAATTGAGCCAAGATGAAGCTATTTTGTTTTCTCAGAATTACACTACTTGTGTACAAGAGAGCATAATGAATAGGCCTTCCTGATCTGTCGTGGCTGGTGTTATGCTTATTGGTTTTATAATTTGATTTCAGTGGTGGCTCCCTAGGGGTAGCAGGTGAAGGGTGTGAAAACCCCAGGAACCCTTATTTCTTGGGGTCACATTCTAATCTGAGACGAAGAACTTCCAAAATAGCAAACCTACCATCTCAACATTTATTGTATTCCAATCTTTTCAGTTAAGTTTTTTTAAAAATACTTTTACAATTTTAGTTTCAAATCAATGTTAGGCAATTATTATCTTAGATTTCTTTGTTTGATAGGGCGTTTTCATATTACTTTATAAGATTAGAAACATTGATTCATCAGTGGATTAATATGAACACAGATCTGGATTGATATGAATACAGAGAAAAGACAACACATGATAATTATGTTTTAATATCCTAAATTTAGCCTTAGATCCTGGCCATCTTTCAATGATTCAGTTTTATTATAGATGCAACATTTCAAAAACAACTGAATACTAATTTTAAGGACCAAATTAAAACAACGAATATATTTTGATAATAAATTTTTGATAAATAAAAAAATGACGATATTACTGGGTTAAAGGTAGGTGGTATGGAAAGTTGTTCCTAAAATATGATACCATTGGCTATGTATACTTTATATAAGAAGGTAAAGAATGTTTTCTGGGTGAATGCATCCACATGCGTCAGAGGCCCCAATCTAACCATATGCTTGTTTTCTACGGCAGCGAGAGAACAAGGGTTTTGTTTGTTTTCCAAATATATTGTGTAGCTAGGCTTTCACCCACAGCCTACAGCTTTCTTACCCAGATGGGTGGTTAAAAAAAGCCATGAACGGAATGTAGATATTTGTGTATTGGTTGCAGATTGTACGTGCCAATCACACCCAAAGGTTTTGTAAGCTGTGTTCAAACATTTGACAAATTCACAGTAGGTAACACAAATATTCCGTTTGGTGGATTCAGCACACAAAAATGATACAATGACAAAAAAAAAACCTGATGGCACATTTATACATAGTAAAATTGATAATTACCAAAGAGATAAAAAAAAAGTACGAAAGGTAATATAAACAAAGATGAATCAGACACCCTCCTCCCACACAGAAAACAATTCCAGTCTTTCTGCGTTATTTCAAAATGTCCCATTTACGCTCATGTTAATGGAATTTAGCAATGAATGGAGAGAAAATACCATAATTATAACAAAAATATTTATATTGATGGATTATTTATCCTTTTTATGTCAATTCAAAGGTATTTCACTGATCTGAAAGGGGTGTATTTCAGCAATAGTTGACAAAATGCACAACCATAAAATGTAATAAGTATATTGTCCTTTTGAATAATTAATCTCCTTCTAGTACTTAAATGAGAAAATGCTGACCAAAAGTAATTAGCAAAAGGATAAATATTTGCAACCTATAATAATCTCGACACTTTTTCTTTATTTCAATTTCTGCTTGTTCTATCATGATTTCATAAAAGAGTGACTCATTTACTTTACGATGATGTGAATAATGAGTGACTTATCATTTATTTCATGATGATGTCATAATGATGAAAGAGTTTTTGTTTGTTTGTTTGATTGGTGTTTAACGTCGTACTCAAGGGTATTTCACTTATATGACGACAGACAAAAATACA
>JARFOD010040037.1:0-10281 GCA_031763545.1 Mopalia muscosa | reverse complement strand
CTGAACTAGAATCTGTTCAAACTAAGAAAGTGTTATTCCAAAATAACGAAAATACTGTTAAACTTCACTTTCTAAAAAGACACAAAAATCATTTATAACTGTATCTGTTAACCAAAAGGCTTAATTTGGTCTCCAAGGCTGCTGTGCCTTTAAGCGTGGTCGTCTCCACTTTCTTGTATTTTGCACTATTTATTTTTTCGCTCTAAGCTAAATTTTTTGGCTTTCGTTATACCCGACCTTCATTACGACTGTTTGTAATCTCTATGGTGGATACGTGACTATAACACCTGTATACGGTCTTCATAATATCAATCGATTTGGAAACCTACAAAATGTCAGCTGTATTATAAAATAGACGTATACATCCAGTTGGTCTAACATATACATGGATAAAACTAGGCCAACATAAGTATTCAGTTATATCTGTAACAAATGTTTGCATAGTGTTCAAATCACACCCTCGTTTGGGGCTTTTTTTTTTTTTTTTTTTGAGTTCGCTTTAAGACAAGACCTGACAAAATATGACAAATGTAGATTTTCTTCACGACCTTTCAACGAGCTGGGGACTTCTTATATTTTTCTTACTTTATCTTAACGAGTAAAGTCTATCTCTGTAAATATACAGAGGTAAAGATACCTCTGGGGGTATCTATTACTCTCTTTATATATATACATATATCGGTATGGATGCGAAAAGCAAGTTAGCTTGCCTTAACTGGTAATACTCAGTATGTATTTCTTAAAAGCAATCACGTTTGCACAGGGGATGTAGACACAGGGAAATTAATGTTGGCTCTAAGCCGAAAGGTATTTTTTGGTTCCACCAACATATTGTTCCAGACACTTCTTAGTTATAAAGTATAACACATTGGAAGTTCCCTCCCAAACCTCCCTCTCACACGAAGGGGATTTCTGTTCACCAACAAATTGTAAGACAAGCGAAGAGGTGAACAATATTTTCCAAATCACAGTTTAGACATTTTTACCAAATTATAAAATTCTGAATTCTGAGACTGAGAATAAACATTTCTAGTTTGTTGCCCTACAAAAGAGGCCTTAACTTTGACAAAAATTTGACGGTCAGATAAAAACAATTGATACAGATTTTTTGTTTTAGTATTTTCCCGTATTACTTATATTTAGTTATACCCATTACAGAATACAAGAGAAAAAATCTGGTTAAGGCAAAACGTTGTCTGTATCAACCATAATGCAACACTCCTTTTTGCGGATGTGGGCCTATTCATGGGTTCATTTCTTTATCTGTGAAATACCAGTTTGTAGGCGGATTTATTCCTAACTCATGCTGAATATCTTGTTTGTTACATATTTATCAATACGTCATTATTATATACCATTTAAATGGTCATTACCTTCTATCGAGGTGTTGATAGATAACCCATAACAACTCGAGATTAAGATCTATTTAGAAACTTGTATCTAGGAGTCTATGTAGAACATGAGATGATTCATTGATTTAAATAAATCAACATCCCCATGTCAGTGTGATTAATTTTACGAAATATATGAGTCAAATGATTTAAAACATTTAGACTATATTTTAAGTGTACTTTTCTAGGTTCTTTTATGAAAGTTTAAACAGCCAAAACTATCATATTTGACCTAATTCAACTCAATGCAGAGAATAGAATAACCATTGGTTTAGGTCAATAACTCTTTGTAGAGCAGTCCTCCGTCATTAGTATGGTTTTTTGTCACTATATAATCGGACCTATAGATTTCGATACAATCACGTGGTGTCCACTTCGTGAATATTAGCAAATAAGTGATGAGAAAATAGGATATATTCAGACATCAAGCCATACAATGCAAATTAATCATCAACTAATCATTCATTTCTCGAATTCCAGTTTAAGCCTTGACAGCAATCTATTGTCTCTCTGGGTGTATATACTCAAACCTGATAGGGATTTATACTCTGTACCAAGACGTGATATCAGAAGATACATCGTTTCCATTCGATGAAATTAATTTTATTCAATTAAACTGGTGATTTACTGGCCAGAATAACTTAATCGTATTTCAATGCCACGTCTCGTTACAGAGAACAAATCGTCGCAGCAATGGATTTAAGTATATATACGTCAGTTCGTGAGAGTCAGGCGAAACATGCAGGACAATACAGTCTAAAACTGGAATTCTTAAGAAAGAATTAGAAGAAAACATGAACATCTTATCGAACAAACATGAAGGAACTTGGAGGAAATATTTGCTCAAGATTCTCTGCGGCAATGTAATCGAATGTTATAATCCTGCCAGATTCTATTTTGACCAATCACAAGGTGGTATAACCTCCGGTTTATCCGGCAAACTGACTGGACGTGATCTCCTGTGATTCCGTTCGAATCACAGCTTACGTTTTATGGGTTTTTATGTCCGTTTCACTGTTGTCAATATCATATCATCAAGATTCTTAATTTAAAAGAACCAATTCAATATCTTTCGTCGAGACTCAATCGGTAGCGCTCGTGTTTGTCCTTAATCGAAAGAGCCTGAGTCCTGTAAATCACTAGTTTGCATTATGGAGACATTGAAGTTGTTGGTGTTGTACTGTTTGTCCGAAAAAGTGTGCTGAGAAGACAATCATTACACAATTCTAATGACATTATTCCAAATATATCAGAGATAAAATAATAATGGAAGATATGAGAGATGTAGTAAGAAGACTACAAGTGATAAACAAAATATGACTTTTGAACACAGGCCTATCGTATCACACAGCTCTTCTTATTTCAGTTATATAGCCCAACTTATAGGACTAAACAAGAGAGATATCCCTCGACAAAGCAGAATGACATCAGTTGTATTTAACCAGACGACGCATGAATATCGGGTTAAATGGGTTGAGAATGTATTAGCGTTTAAGTCTCGGCGAAAACGATAATGATTATTCGATCTCTTTGTTAGAAGAGTCGAGTATTTGACTAGCCAAAACATAAAGTGAATCTGCGAGCAGTCTTAACAACTTACGTGTCTTACTCATAATTTGTCTTTGATGTTTTTGCCCTCGATTAAACAGGTTGTGATTTCAAATCATTTGGCAGTTAAATTACATAATGATTCATTTAACAGCCAACTTTTCGGGTGCAAAACAGCAAAAACAACAACTGAATACAACAATACATGTGAGCTTGTCTATTGGCCCACCCACTTCTGATATCCGGGTAGCTTTGTAAACATAGCCGAATAGACTACAAGAAAAACATTGATTTACTGTATAGGGTTATGTATAATTATGTACAGTTCATACGGCTAATGGTAGCCCAAAACGAAATTGGTACTTATTAAAAAAGTCAGCAAAATCCTTCTGTTTCATAACCATATAAATATAGCATTTCCAAAAATATATCACACCGACTGCTTACTAATTGAATCCGATAACTGATCTAAATCTGTGAATACATTCTTACAGACAAGTTTCTGAATAGATCTTAATCTCGAGTTGTAACGAGTAACCTGAGACATCTCTAGAGAAGGTAATAACTAGTTATACTGACTAAAAATGTGTCATATATGTTGCACACACATATCTTCGGGTTTAGGTGTAAAAGAAATTAAACTCCAAAGGGATATTTTTTTTAAAAATAGAAATTAACTGATAGCGTTCTCTCAGTAATAAAACAAAGCTAATTAATGTCTAGCTTAATCACGGTTACTTCAACAACACAGATATGACAAGTTATTACATGGCAAAGTTTTTATCACCTGAGAAACATATTTTGACCTATTTAATTGCATTACATATACGTATATAAGAATATTACGACTGATACGCCATGCAGGTGTACGTTTATGACAAGTTTTCCAGGAAAAAACCTGTAAAATTAAACACGACCACAACATGTTCGATAAAACAGGAGTTTCTTCACACTCTGTACACATAAATCCCGTCAAATGTTTTACCAAATGGCTTCCACAACTCCAGGATATCATCGGAACTGTGTCTACTATGTCCGGGGACCATTTCACAAAGAGATCTTAGATTAAGTTGAAAGTAACTGCCATGACAACACTATGACTTCAGTGGTGGTCGTCATGGTAATTACGGTTTGCGTAAGCTAAGATCACTTTGTAAAACGGGCCATAGGACACACTCACCACGATATAGGTAAAGACTAGACAAGGATTCCCGGAAAATATAATATAGTTATCTTGTAAGGCGACAGGCTTTTAACCATCTAAGAATGTGTTGGACTAGGGGGCTGGTTTGTCGTTTGGTTAGTTGGATGAAGCTAGTAACGTGATGTCTATACGCCTTTTCTCAAGGTAGTTCACAGCGGTATGTAAATATAGGACAATCTCAATGGTGTGCAGGTAGATGACGTAATGATGAGTCAAGACACTCTTGTCCGGGGAGAAATTTATTGATTTATATGTTCCTATAGTTCTATTGATTTGTAAACGCTCATCAAAATGGCCGTAACAACAAGTGCCATATTTGTTATATATGTGATTTTATATTTCTCAAAATTAAACCCTCTGCCGCTGCTGCCGCAGGGATGTCGAGTATTTCATCCGATGAATCATCTAATGCTCTACACATAGGGACTACCTTACATATTTTAAAGTCAAACATAAATTTTACTATCTTTTTTATATCGACTCCTTTCGTCCGTGGATCACTAGTTTAGGGTAAAGCACTATAATGAGTGCACCATTTAACCACAACCCACGCTAACCCTCTTTTACGTCTTGATATAATGGCTCTCAATTTTATTCGTTACAAGGTTATATGTATTTTACCTGGGCATTGACGACGAGGCAGCTTGCTGAACCTAGACAGTATTATATAGTTCGTTCACAATCGAGTTTTACATGTCGCTTTAACCAGTAAATGGTTAGCGCATCTTGTTTTTAGTACATTGCGGCTATAGGCCTTGGTCAAGCCCCATGTTTATACATCACTTTTAATGACAGGTATGCTGATGTCGAGTTAATGTCTTCCCAAACAAATTGACGGGAGTACGGTAGTTTATAACAACAGAAGCTTCGGGCGATCACAAGAAATCAAAAGAAATCTTATTCATTAATTGGATATGGAAAGAGGTATCATATTTGGCTCTACCTGAAATACGGCTCCTCTGAATTCTGGTCTAAATCTTATAAATGTATTGATAAGTCAGCATACCTTCAACCTCAATTAGTAATGTATATTGCACGTCTCTTCGGCAGCACAATGTTTCATGAATAAGTCAACCATTATTTATTCTAAACAAAAACTCCTCTCTATCGCTAATTGTGTTTGTATATGGTAGTGGTTTAACGCCACAGGTGTTGTCACTTATATATGAGACTACTCGCAACAAAGACAAGACAGGAAAATCCCAAGATACAAAACAAAGACATCATCGAAGAGATCAGCTTCATCTTAATTGTCCCATAGCTCCGAGAGTACCATGCAGATAAACAGGAATGCACATGAAACTTATTGTAGATTGGATAATAGTGCCCTGCGTTAGTGCTAGGGTAGTTAATATCTCAGAATTACTAGAACACCGAATGGGTTATAATAAAATAGCCCTTGCAGTTGCTATGAAGAACATCGAGTGTCTAATTTTTGTGAATTTTGCTTATAACAATTTTAATTGTTTTTTTTTCAGTAGCATAAAATTTGAATGTTTTAGTAAAAATTAAAGGGATACAAACTTTTTGTCGATTGTTAGCCCAGAGATCCAATAAGACTACATGTAGTTAACACAACTCCAGTGTTCCTAATACCCGTTTAGTTCTCAGAATATAGAAACATAAGCAATCGTCCGAGTCCTGTATCGTAACGTTATTACATTTCTTCAATCTAGAGACAGACAATTGTACCTGCCTCCACCTGGATTCGAACTCTGACACCTAGATAACAGGGCCAGAGAAATAACACAGATGTAGCCTTTGGGAGGGAAAACTTAATATAATTAATCAGTTCAGAAAACTTGTAAGTTTACTCTTCTTTGTAAAACTAATCAGTGGCAATAATGCTATTGAATCAGTTCAAATTTTGTCCATATATAATGGTTGACACGGTCAACCAAATAACAGGGACGGGTTATGCCGTTTAGTGCCATGCACCTTTGGTTAAAAGGCATCAACTGTTTTCTTTTCAGTACGCATGTACACGTATATAACAGAAGTGGTTGAATTAAATCATAATATAGTCCCAGGTAAGTAGGCCTGAGGTAAATGTGGTGTATATATAAGCCTACTAGACTTTCTTACCTATACGCATGTTAATTCCGCTTCTTCAGGTAAAATCCAGGTGTGTGAAAAAAATTAAATCCTAGCAAAAGTAAAGTTGTATAGATAGAGGAGTCACTTCATAAAATGAGACCTGTAAACCGTGACTAGCACCGTGCTGAAATGGCTCACAAAAAAACACACACATCACACTCGGCTTTCAACGAGGTCCCCGATTCACATGTAAAGCTGAATTCCGCTATAACCTAGCCAGTACCGCAGTAAATTCCCATAGTCACATAAATGTTTTTATATCTACCTATAACAATCGTTAATTGCAGGTAAGCCTGAGCAGGTGGGCACTGACTACATGTATACGCCTATACTATACATTCATACAAGCATGCTCAGTTTCACAAAACGACAGAATAATAGGCCTATAAGTCGAATCCCTCAACAATGCCGGTAAACTCGCTCTCCTTTCCGGCTTACCTTAACGTCTAAGCGCATAGGCCTCGCCGAGGGAAATGCAATGTTTACAGTGCGACACAATCGGGGTCTATTCAATGAATGCACGGTCTGACCCTCGGGAGGTCAACAAAACTAGGGAGCATTCAGTATTTTTACACCTGTGATCGGCAAGCAGGTGTGTTTTCTGACGGTCACAGTGAGGTACAGTTGTGATATAAAGGCAGCCTTGGTATATACACAGCGTTTCACCTGGACTACTGGGTTTAGACACGGTCCTCTGGCTAAGGACAGTTAACTGTTTGAAGAGTGCAGTGCGTTTACTTAGCGCTGGAGGATGATTAAATTTACAACATTATAAAAAAAAGCTTAACATCTTGGTTAAACAAGACTGTGTCAATTGTTAAATACACTGCCGTCATATAAATGAAATATACCCTGAAGCACTGCGTAAAACAACCATCAATCAATCAATCAGCCGGTTTAGATACCTCCTACAGTATACGTGGATGGGTTCTTGCCATGTGTGAATTTTGCCATAGTTATAGAAACAGAAACCTTCTCTATTTTTATTTTTTATTTTTGTAATATTGTAATATTATTACCACTTCTATCAACGCTGACATACAAGTGGATCAGGCGAGCTCTGAAAATGGGAATAAAAAATGATGATCGCAAATATAGAAAAACGCTGTTTCATCTATATACATTTATAAGCAATGTTATTGCATATGTTTGAATTAACTAGACTGTGTGGCTGGCATTTACTGCTGGTGATTAAGTGCTTAACTCCGAGAGCAGCGGGTTCGAATCCCGGACGGGTTTCAGCCTGCACAATTTGCTTTATTATAATTTGTTTAAACTTAGAAAGTGTTATCGCCCAAAAAAATAAAACACTGTTTAAATTTATTTTCTAAAAAGTACAAAAATAAATTCAGTGCTTTTAGCTTTGAGAGCTGTGTCACTCTCTTATGAGAGGAGTTGTGAATGTCCGCTACCTAAACTCCAGCTGACTATAATCTTCTATTTTTGCAGAAGGTCGGGTGTTTGAGTTGTCTAGTTGGCCGGTATTTACTGCTGGCGATTCGGTGACTTACTCCGATGGTCGCGGGTTCGAGTCTTGGACTGGATTCAAACTAAAAACCCTTTTTGAACTATAATCTGTTCAAATTATGAAAGTGTTATCCCAAAATAACGAAAACACTATTTCTTTAAACCGATTTAATATCGTAAAGGGATATTTTTTTCAGTGTAACAGTAGTATGATGTATAAACTATCAAAAATCGTTTGATTGTGGTTTTCGTTATCATTTATAAAGATATTTCACTTACATGACGACGTATCAGACCAATGGACACAAGAAGCCAGGTTCGATGAACTAATTACAACAACGACAAAACAACAAACAAACACGTAACAACAGATAGGCTTCGTACGGGGCCTTAACTCGGTGAGCACCAGGGCAAGAGGAAGCGAGACTGAAGCTAACTCAAGCCTATACGACCCTGATTTTAATCTGAATGAGTGCATCATTTATTTCAGCTCGATAGGTGTAGAACGCATACTTTTAGTTCATCGAGCTTGAACATTAATTAATGGATGCTCCCGGCTTTGATTTCAAATAGGTCAAATGTAGAGGGCATTCATGAATGAGTCAGATGTTTTATAGCTGAAAAACTCACATAATTCACCTGTTTGGCTTCTCGTGTGAATTTTCGCGGAATTCTTTATTTTATTTAAGCATTTTTTTTTTTTTATCATTCGAGACATAAACAATATTAGTAGTATAAGACCGGTAGCCCAGAGCGTTTTAATCAAACAAACGAGGTACCAATATCTGACCACAGGAGTATGCTTATTGTAACCTTCCCTTTGTTAAATGTTTTAAACGATTGAGCATATTATACTGAGTACTGAGTGGGCCCTGCCAGACAAATTGTTCTTGTGCAAATGACCCGCGAGACGCCCCAAAAGGGGTTCCAAATTTCGGCCAGATCAAACAGGAACGAAATCAAAGTAGTAATGACCGTTTAGATCCCAAAGGACATGAAATGGGCCATGCCAGACAAATTTCCTACAGCAAAGGCCATCCATATATGCTTAAAAAGCGGGGTTGTTAGTATGAATGTTAGTATTGAAAACACAAGTTTTGATAGTCATATATGTCCTGCAGCGTACAAATATCCATCTGCCAGGTAAAAAAAAATTCTGCAAAATCAACTGGGACATCAGATGGTTATGTCGAAAAAAACAAAACGCAACAGTAACAGCTGGAAAGCTTTTTTAAAAAGGCCACCTGGAACCTGTTTTAACATACACATCTCACAGAGCACGAAAGTCATTCCGCCAGGCAAATAGGTGTCTGCAATATCGTCTGGTCTATTGGTCCAGAAAGCCAATTCACTCATGTAGTCTCAGATGATAATGTCGAGCAGAAAGTAACAGCGCAGATGATCTTTCGATGTCCGAAATTTACAAAACAAGTTTATTTTTTCTGTTGAAACCTGACTGAACAGCGATGGCGCTTTTATGGCGTCTTTATACTACCCATTAAGCCCTCTCATAGAGAAACATATCAATTAAAAGCAAAGTATTTGAATAATAGCTCCGTAGATTACTTTATATACGGTTAAATTATGGACAAATATTTAAATTTTAAGACTGTGAAAACAATACTTCCAAATCCCAATCACAAATAGTAAAATTTGAGCGGTGAACGAAGTTTTATCAGTGAGTAAATAGCCTTTGTTATAGATTCATGGGATTAAGTATAATCTGAATTCAGTCAAGGCGGGCTAATAACGAATGCGCCATGGTTTTAACCAGTTCTTAAGTGGACTGATTTCGTGCTTAGTAAAATTCGAATAGCATTAGGCACCAATTTGTTTTTGCTCAAGAGCTATAGTACTTACATTCTGAAAAACAAAACATCAATAATGCACAGCATTTTTTTCTCTCGACAATTGTTCAATTTACATTAATAAAGTTTTGGACAATCACCAAAGCTACAAATTTGGTGATAATTTCGGTATATTACGAACCAAAGCTCGTAATATACCGACTTACATTGAGTAATAATAGCCTAAAAACAAGAACTTTTCATAAAATCAACCCAGGCTTCCAACAAGACATTAATAATATTTCCATTCGTGTCTGGATTTTTGGAGAGTGCAAGAGCACGTGCAAAAAATACTTCGACAAAACTTAAAAGGTCAATAATTCAAAACCTACGCCTCTTGACAGTTTACCAAAATCAGCAGTTTTGACGATCTACAGCTATTGATATTCGAATAAATGTCAATCAATGAAATCTCAGGAGTTTACCTGCTTTTGAATCGTTAGGAAAATACGACCAATGAAATAAAACATTTTGCAGCGAGAAACACAGATTGGAAGTAATATGAACTGGTTGTTTTCTTTTTGCAGTCCAAATCTGGCTTGTATAATGTTGGGCCTTAAGTCACCAATGAATTAATTGGGTCTCTTTGACGTAATTCGCTGTGGCTTAAGGACTCTACCGCTAGTCAGGGGTAAAAAGTGCGACTCTTGTCTTTTCGTGGCTTTTGTGGGTATTTTCAAAGGATGATTATATTAACATCATATATATTTAGAAAGCAGAGGATTTC
>JARFOD010040026.1:0-10281 GCA_031763545.1 Mopalia muscosa | reverse complement strand
TGATTGGTGGGCTGGTTGGGTGGCTGGTTGGTTGATTGATTAATTGATTGATTGGTTGATTGATTGATTAATTAATTGTTTGACTGATTGATTGATTGATTGATTGATTGATTTATGGCTAGTTTGCTAGATTGCTTGATTGATTAATTCTTCTTGTACTTGATTCATTACT
Organism: Mopalia muscosa; assembly: GCA_031763545.1. Lineage (NCBI taxonomy): Eukaryota > Metazoa > Mollusca > Polyplacophora > Chitonida > Mopaliidae > Mopalia > Mopalia muscosa. The sequence goes on along the minus strand of JARFOD010040026.1, from coordinate 10,109 downwards.
TCCTTTACAGTTGTGCACCGATCGTTTGCTTTGATGTTTTTATTAGTTTTATTTCTTTTGTTGTTTAATTTTTGCTTTTCTCACGTTTGACGATTCGACTTATGGCAGCTGAATTTCGTTTATAATATATTTACGGTATATCAATACACATGCCGGTCCGGTTTGGCAATGAATATCTGTCTGTGTCTTTTAGAAAGTGAACATTAATATTATTTTTTGCTGTTTTGGAATCTGTCTAAGTTTTGAACTAGTTAAAGAAATTTGCAGGTGGAAACCCGTCCAGTGATTCGAACCAACGACTCTCAGAGTAACGCACCGAATCGTCAACAATAAGAAGAAAAAAAAATACAACTTAGCAATCGTAATGTTACATAAATGTTATTAAAAACTAAAAACACAAACTCCCGAGCTACTCGACGTAATCATTTACTTATATACAAGCACTCGGTCCACATGCCGGGGCCTTTTCAAGTGAAAGTCTCACTTGAGAAAGGCCCTGGTCGGGGATGTGGGCTTAGAGTCAATGATTACGTGGAATAGCATGAAAGTTTGCTTTGAATTTTATTGTTTATATTTTTCATATTGCATGGTATTAACATTTTTGTCGGTTTGCTTGATTGATCGTAAAATTATGATAATATCTTATAATCGTCGATTCACGCGAGGAACTAGGTCATAGAATACTCGGGTAAGACCACGAAATGAAGTGAAATATTAATGCAAATGTAAACGTACAATTTGATTGCAATCCGACAGACGAATTGTTTGGTGATGTTGTGTGAAAACGTATTTAGTTGTGTTTTTGCTCGCTTTACTCGCTGTCCATTAAACACAGTGTTTCTGGGTGTTTTTTATTCTGGTCATTATTATTACCCAGGAATAAATCTCTTCAAAGTAATTGAGGATTGGACGAATATGTTTCATTTTCGCGCCGTTATGATGATAGGATTTGCTCAAATGGAATATTAAATTTCTTATAATCCTCCCATCACACCAAACCATATTATCGCTTCTTATTTGCAATGCGAGAAATAAATATGAGAAAAACTGACTGATACGCCAAGCATTAATTTGCTATTATTCCAAAAAGCTATGAAGGCCATCTCTGATCAGTTTTATCGCCATATGAAGAATCAGTCGATTTGCATTTGGAGTAAACCAGACCAGTTGTATATTATTCTAGGGACATATCTCTCATATGGACTGGACAATTATCAGACCTATTTAATGTTTTATGAATGTGGTTTATGTGTATATGTCGAGGACAGAGTCTCGACACCAACTTCCCCTCGCAGAGTTATTAATGTAACTGATAAATACTCCGCGACTCAGACGCGATAGGAAATGTACGCGACTGATTGTGCTCATTGCGAATGGACGTTGGTATTTGTATAGGTTATGCAGTAGTTCTAAATGCTAATCATCCGCTCAGAATGATAGCATAGCACATTACGGCTTTTTATATCTACACAGATACAGCATTCTCATAAATCGATTTCTAAGTATCCATGAATGCGATATATAAAGCGCAATATTCTGGTTTGTTATAATATTACTGTGTCGCCTGAAAAAGCTAAATATTTAAATAAGTTACAATCAAAATTTAATGTGACTTGGTGAATTAGAGCCTGTCGTGATAGTGTGTTAAGTGCTATAAACATACATGTCACTATAAGCATGAAACACATGATATGTGATGTTAATGTGGAGAGACATCCACGGCAAAGGGAAATCAAAAGAGACTGTAACCTAAAGAATATGTATTTTGTAGCCAATCAGCGTATTGATCGATATTAACTAAAAGTACTGTAGGAGTTGTTTATGGGTGGCTGTATATGAACGATTTGACTTCTCGTGGTTTGTTTTTGTATACTCATCGTATATACCTTACCAATAAGCATAATCCCAGACAACAATTCTTTGTATAAGATTTGTGTCGTAGATAGACACCAAGTCGTGTAATAACAATTTCCATTAATAACTGAAACACGTATATATTCTAACCGAATTCGCTTACCCACAAAACAAACAAAAAATACTCCCCTATATGTGCCATCAAACTAGATAAGTAATAGAACATTGTTCAGTGTGCAGTCGAACCCCCGCGTTACTTTTAACAAACACACCTCTTAAACTGATACAGTAAAGGGTCACGTGTCCAATGCGGAACACCTGTGGTCTAATTGATTTCTTGGCGAATGTTACCTGATGTGGATTTCAAATAAATATGTCGCATTTCTCTTTCATCTTATCTTTTATTTTATGGCCTTTGAAACAAAGAATTCTCCTAAACTCATAATCTTTCTCAATCGTTTATCCCAGCTAAACTTTGTGGAAAGTAATATAGAAATTGATTTTGATCTAAATTAATCGAGTTAGACAACAGTGGGATGATTTACAATGATAATAGCAAAGAACACCTCAACTAAATCAATTAAAAGCAACTCTTGATGTTCTGCGTAACAACAGCCTCAATATACGTAAGACTGCGGCCCTCTGGCAGTGTGTATTCCGAGCGCACCACCACACGTAGCACTGGAGGAAGATATTTCCCCAACGGAACAAAATAATTCCCATTTCAAGGCTGCGTTCTAGTGTTACCGTTAAACATGTGGTCGCCATTTAAAAGACATACCTTTGAACTTGGCGTAAAACGCCACGGCACTCTTGTATTTATTATGATAGCAAACCTAATATATTTTAACGTCTAACGATATCGGGTGATAACGACTATAGTCAAAGACGTCCAGGTAAACTGAATAAAAGTGTTCGTCACATGTTTTGTATCTAAAGATTGACGTCTTTAATTGTTTGTAGAAAGTCAAATGGATGATGTTATTGAAACCGGAAAACATGTAATGGTGACTTAAAGCAAGAGGACCAAGACACCGGCATTCACTGCATGGATAAAACATGTATGGAAGCTCACACAGAATCTGTGTGAGGTTATTCAACTCTACCCTTTTGAGTTTTTTTAAGAGTGTCATTCGTTACTTAATGAATTCCGGCAACTGAATTACAACCATGCAGTTCTCAATATTTGAACTGTTTAAAGACATTTATGTATAACCACAGAATTATTATGGGTACAGACGACTGAAATGTCAAAATTCGAAGTGTACATTTGTTTTGTTTTTTGTCTTGGCATTGTTATGTTGCCTGTTCTTGAGACATGAAAGTCAATCAAAGAAGACGGGGCCAGGGAGTTTTCGTGCCGTCAACCGGACTGGTCCGTTTGGGGGGGACACCGACTTCGTGATCTTTCCCTAATTGTAACTTTGATAGTTTGTTCGTATTTGACTCCTATATCGATCAGCCAGTCAAGGTGATACTGACATCGTTGACATTCAAGAAATATTGAAGGGTTTTAATATAGACTTTTGCTGCTCACGGTAACAAGGGTTCTGACATACGACAGAGAAAATAACAGGCTGGAGTTTGAAAGACACACTTCACACCCGATTTTGAAACTGAACCGTTCTCAGGCTCGCCAATGTAAATTGATTCTGGCCTGCCAAAGCCACGACCTAAATAGTTTGGGCTTCGTTGTTGTCCTCTTGGCTTCATCGTAATGTGGGATTAACCAGAGAAATCAGTCAATAACTAGTTCTGATGACCACATCGACATGGAGACACGTTTGACCTGCCACTGTGTCTTCAAATTTTATACATATATATAAACTGCACATCGTATCATTGCATTTGGACTTGGGTTTATTTGAAACCACGTAAATGCTGAAAGAAAATCTAAATTCCGCATGTGTTCCATTAAGACCAGAACAGCATAAGTTTTTCTGGCCTTCTTTGTTTCATCTTCTTAGATTTCCTGGATAGTTCATAGGCTACAAAGGATATAAAAGTACGCTCATTGAGTACTTAGCACTTTTCTACGTCAGATAAGATTAGAATCCATAAGAATGGCCTCCATGCACATTCGAGGCAAAACACTTAATACAAACTAACCAATAAAAACAGCTGTCAGTTAGGTTGGTTCCCAAAGTAAACTATTTAATGCACATATATGTATTGCCCCTGGCATTATGATTTGTCTTTTATTCTATTGAGACGTTTTCATTCGTTGTCATTTCTGGCCACAGTATCAGGTTATTTAGAATATGCCTCAATTGTGCGATGTCTGAGTGAACAACAATGGCGGAACTCTTACTTATTGACCCACGCATTACACTGATTTCAGCTAGTGTTTATGGGTTGTATTAAAGGCTGAGTAGATTATATGACAGTTGAATAGGTTTTAAATGCGACATGTTTGTAGTTTAAAGAGTGTGCAGCATGATAGCTGCATAGTTCTCTCACCAATACCTAATACACGCTTACATAAGAGCTAGTGTAAAGAGTTGTATACATTGGATTTTTCTGTGTAAAGTTGTTAACCCCTGTAATATCAAAGGATAAGTCCTGTAAGTGATAACGACAGTTCTACAGTCAAAGAAAACATTCAAAGGAAAATAATCGTTGTTAATGGTCCAGGACTTTCACCCTTTACAAAACAGCAAACAAACTAGCCTTATAACGTGTCAGAAGATAAAGAAATACCTGTGCTGTATTTATCTTTTACTCAATCGAAAGAGGGAAATAATAGCTAAAAAGGTCTCTCTGTACAGCAGAAAAGGTATTTCTAGCTTTCGCTGAATGACGAAGTCAGTTGGATTGTCCGCCCTACAGAGACCAGTGAACATTAATCGGGCTTTTAGATGTTCTTAATCTTGATATGTCGATATTATACAGACAGCTCGCTTTACTTCATGCTAATTCATGATTCTCCCTTACACCTTCTGGAATATAATTTCAAGTCAATCGATACAGGAATTAAAATGTCTGTATTGAATAAAACAGATACTGTGTTAGATAGATTTACACAGAGAAACTTTTGACAGAGAAATAGATTAGATGTTTGGTTGGGGTAATTATAAAGGGTATCAGGGTAGATTTGCCGGGCATCCGACGTGTCTAGTGAGAGGATGGTTAGTGGCAATGGAATTACAGTGATATCTCCAACTGACACCCGCTCGCTCAAGCAATACGCCTAATCAGCCAGCTCCTAATAACTTTATTTATCTAGCTAACCCATTCCATTAATCGGGGATTATTACTTCAAGAGAAATGAAAGAAATAGTGACATAGTAATAAATACCGTGTCTGTTCTGTGATTTGTTGCGAATTCCACTCTTGAAGAATTAAAAACTCTGTAAGCAGATTGTCAGTAAACAATGTGATGGGCTAGGATTGACTGTAGCGCCATTATCCATCGTCATGCTGTTAAGAGATCATGTGTATTGGAGTGATACCAGACTGGGCGATACGAACTGTTTATAGCCCAGAGAGAGATGGCTATAATTGATGAGCGTTCTGCTCGTATGGTCCATGACCAGTCTTCCGTCGCGCGGAAATGAGAGGCTGTGTGGAACCCAAAGAGAGATTAACTCCCCGAATCATGTTTGTGAGAAGTTTTGTCGGTCGTTTGTTACTCTCTTATCTTGTCTTTGTAAACATCATATGACAATAAATGGGACAATCAATTGACCAATAGGTGTGCATGCATTATGAATTTTGCTGTATAAAATAATCTCAATCGAACTCGAAACGCTCATCCATACCGTATTTTCATCTGGCTCCGTTTTCACTATTGTGTATCATTTTGCCTTAGTTTTAAAGTTGTAGAACACGGGGTATTTCAACCAACAAGATTTCCTTTTCTTTTAAACTATAATCATATAACTAATTAACCACTCACACTAGCGCAATGATAAGAAACGTGGCAAATTATACAAACATTAAAATTTGTTTTAAAACATGTAAATAGTTATATTATCAGCAATCAGAGGATGAAAACTCAAGACTACTGGTCCTGAGTATTATCATATTATTCAGAGAGCTCTGAATCCTGTCATCGATGTAAACATGGTTAATGTTTTACTAGTATTCATACACAATAATCACAGGAACAACATAAGGAAGTACAGACATTAATAACATTAAAAGCATAAATAATTTGCATAGAACAGTGGTGTACAATGTATGTATTGGCTGGAATACAGCCGTCTTTCACAAAATGTCGTACGACAAAAAACAAAATCGCACGATAAAATATCATGTTAAACTAAGGGCGTAAAAATATTGCCCGATGTTTAATTGTAGTACGAGATTCGTGAAATTTGCTGCTGAAGCTTTGTTGTAATGCAGTCACAGTACCTGGGATACAGGATATGCAATGGTTACAAACTTGTTCTCCATAGCTGCTTCCCTGTATCTATAGCATCTCAAAGTGAAATCAGCCTGTGTGACGACTGAACTATAGCAAACTTTAAATTCACAGTGCAACAATATGTTATTTATTTCTAATTGTTTCATAACAAAGCAGTAATTTAACAATAATTTCAATGGGATTGTTTTTAACTTAAGGAGGAACTTAATATAAAAACACGCGCCACAACCCGACTCACGAAGTCTTGGCTGCTGAGCGCAACTTAAACAATTAGGTCTTTGTGAAAAGACATCGTGTCAAATTGAACCCAGGTCGTCTGTTCAAGGTGTTCCAAAATAATAATTGCTATGTCTTATTTAATTGTCCTTATTGTAGTCTAAAGATATCGCCTCGCCCTGGTCACTGCAAAAAATAAACAAGGGTATTGACGAAGGTTCTTTGAGTCAATTTACTCCAGGGAGAGAAAGTTTAACTGTCAGACCTGGTCAACTTGTGTCATTTAGGCAAGCGTGTAATGAACCGCAGAGAGGCCAGGCAAATATGTCCAGTTAATTTTCTTGGTTAATTGTGGATGAAAAGGCGAGTAGTTTTCTTAAAGTTGTGTAGAAATCAAACGTCCATTAAGTCCCACACCATGCTGTCTGTTTATCCAGTTTAACTTTGGACCTCCATTTCATATTCTTTTAACGTAACTTTCAATCGCCTCGGCACACACTGTCAATTTGCCATGACCGCCTGTGTTTCATAACAAATAATTATAGAAGTTTGTGAGATTTGTCTAGTGCACACACACGGACCGACCAGGCTGTAGAGAGGCCACGCATGTGCCTCAGTCAGGCCGAAGAGAAGCAGGAATTATGTGCCCCTCGGTCAAAGCCGCCCTTATGTTTTCAGACGCCGGTTTTTGTATTTGACCAAGTTGTTGGGTGCGCCGATCAGCAAAAGAATCGGTCGTGTGCACTCGCAAAGATGTCAAGAATTAAACCCACAGATATAACAAATAATTCCTTTAGTTTATTTTTGTAGAAGTTCGTGTCGAATAGAAAACGTCGGTATTGTAGCCGAATTAATTGCGAATGTGTTAAATTTTCCTTCTGTCTTGTGAGCACCGAGAGTGTTCAAATAATTTCTGTAATTCGTATTTATTTAAAATTTGGCGTGGTTTCAAGTTTAATACCACTGGCAGAACTAAACGTATTTACGGTATAGGTCTGCCTCACTAGCCATTTTCTTTGAAGGGTGATTCCAATATTCTCAGTATGAAATAAGGTATTAGTAGACGCCATCGCATTGGAATTTCAATCCCAAAACGGAAAGTCTGGATATAATATAAAGGGTACGCATTGCCGATACCAGCATGCACGTTATTTATTCAACTAAAATATAGACCAATAAGATTTAACAGATTCATGAGCACCGCAATATGCGACAAAAATTATAGGTCCTACACCTCTTCTGCGGCTATTATATACGCCATTAGGTAACACACTAAACGTGGAGGCTGATATAGAAGTGATCCGTCAACATAACTCTTCTTTCCAATATATTATTATTCTCTGTTATAGGATGACTATTTCGTTATATATTTCAAAGCAGATTAATTTAACACAGAGGTTATATAGAGAACGTTACGTGATGGTTATAAATTCAGTTATTTACCAAGGGAGGTAATTAAATCGCTTTTTAGTCTCACAGATTCCAAATATGGTGGCCACCATTAATCGATGTATTAAATAATACTGCGTGTTTTGGGGTGAGAGAGTTATACATTGTGTGACGCTTTGAAACTATTACAAATGTTGTGATATTAATTACTTCAATCCGTGTTCTTTTTAATCTTTGGTATAGTTTAAAATGACCTCCCCTGACATAAACGCTACCATGACAACGATCTAAAATAATCCTGTTAAAAGTACGTTTCCCAAATTTTTAAGTCAATACATGCAGAAGAAAATTAGTTTTAAACTATATTAGTGTACTACTGTCCGTTTGCTTTAGTTAAAACACAAGTGTTGGTCATGTTTGTAGGGCAGCATGCAGGGCACTGAAAATATTGTGTGAAATACTATTTCAAATATGTGAAAAATAATTCAGCATATGAAGAAAAAAGTAGAAGTTATAAAACGGCTTGTGATAGAAGTCGCCGTTTATTCCGTCCATGTATTCCAAGTCGAAGGTTAGATCCGAAGGATATACAGTTACATAGTTTACCAAACAAAATCATTATCTCATCCCCTTGTCATTATATTGTGTGTTGTTTGCATGTCTATGTCCCTTGGTTTTTCATACATTGAGTCGAATCTCATACCCATAGTAAATAGTGAATAAAATCGTTACTGAAGCTCAAACTCCGTTTCTCATTTATTCTAGCTTGTCAACTTGTTAAGAGAACGAACTTGTTTAAAGCGATACTCAGGGCTGTAATAAAATGCATATAGGAAAAAAGGGTATCATTTGTTGTGTCCAATTACGCTCTCTAATTTTCTAATCGAGCTATATCAATTTTACAATTGAATCTTAAACAATGGGTAATGCACAAACTACAGTCAAAATTATACACGCGACCATGGCTAGATACTTTTATCATTAAACAGAAGAGCTCCACAAATATTGACCAATCAAATATCGTTCTTTTCAAAATAGATGCTGAAGTCATAAGACCTGTAGTGTTGACTGTTTAAACCTTTGACAGTTGACACCAATGAATTATATAGGTCACATATTCACACATGTTATAAACCCATAACACACAAGAGTGTTAGTCGCATGAAGTCATGGACAATGTAGGCCACATCCAAAATGTGAGCTGCCAGTGGTCGTAGGAAGGTATACATCTGTAACCATCAGGTTATTTTATAAAATGAAGAAAAAGTCGATGCTGTATTTTATGTATATTTGGTCAGTGCAGCCCGAATAATCGCTTTAAGCACACTGGTTGTTCAGATTTTGAAGTTCATTAAAATGTCAAAATTTATCACATTAAAGTCCATAGTGCTCAGATGATGTCAATTGCAGTCAATATCTGTTGTGCCCACCATTAACCTATAACACAACACAGACCAGTCTCGGCATAGACATGATCAATCGATGAATACAGTTTTGCAGAATTCTCTTCCATTCTTGCTCAAGAACTTGCTGCAGTTCTTGCAGATTTTGCGGCACTGGATATCAACTGCTCACGGGTCTATCCAAATCATCCCACAAATATTCAATTGGGCTCAAATCTAGTGATTTGGATGTCCAGGAAAACACTGTTACGTACTGGTTATTTAGAAACTCAACAGTAGCATGAGCTGCGGGCTGCCAAGTGTTGTTGTGCTGGAAAAGTTGTCTACAGAGGTCCAGGATTGTCAGCATGTGTGGTTTCAAAATCTCATCTCTGTATCGAGCAGCGTTAAGGTTGCCAGGGATATACACCAGTTCAGTTTTTTGTGCACAGGATATGGCACCCCACTTCCTCTGTGAAATTGTTGACCTCAAGGACACAGTTCCCTGCAAACCTCTCATTCCGGCCTCTGTAGACACATGTACGACCATTTCTTCTTTGCAGCTTGAATATGGATTCATCACTAAACCAGGCTCGCCTCCAGTTTCGCAGGTTCCAGTCCCTCAATCAGTCCCTCATGCCCAAGTAAGTATGTCTGGCTCGTAAGCAGTTTTGACGGAGACAGTTTCTGACTGTCTGTGCCGATATTCTCCGGGGACATTTATCCTAGATATCAGTATTACTATGTGTATGTTTATTTGGGACATCCCTATTACTATCTGTATGTTTATCCATCCCTATAACTATTTGTATGTTTATCCTGGATATCAGTATTACTATGTGTATGTTTATTTGGGACATCCCTATTACTATCTGTATGTTTATCCATCCCTATAACTA
>JARFOD010040015.1:0-10282 GCA_031763545.1 Mopalia muscosa | reverse complement strand
AACAAGATCTTGTGTCTCACTTATATACATAATGGTCGACACTCAGACTCAATCCTGTGAACGGTAAATTAGTTTGTTTGTTTAATTGGGGTTTAACGTCGTACTCAAGGGTATTTCACTTGTATGATGATGGATTGTCCATTTCACACTGTTCCTAGCCCTATTATGGTCGAAAAACCAGGAAGAAACCTCGTAAAAACCACCCTGCGATTGCTGGACTCAATCCCGTGAACGGTAAATCGAAGCAGGCTCATTTTAGAGAGCGCACACGCTACCACTGAGCCACAGCAGTGGGCCAATAAACAATGAAAAGATAATCCTGAGAAACTATGAAAAAGTATGTGAAAAGTTCATCAAAGTAGGATTAGAAAGTGCATTCTCTAAGCCATGGCTGCAGGCGGAAACCTGGGTAAGTATTCTTGTTGAAAATCACTACTGGTTATTTGAAGTCCCACAAAAATTTTTACATTTATAACTCAGGCATGTTAAAGTAGGAGGGGCCCGCTGTTCATGCTGACACACAGCATCTGTATTATTTTACCAACTTAAATTGATCCAATTGATTGATTGGTGTTTTTTGATTGGGTATTTCACTTAAATGATGGTGTATTCCAACAATTATTGACACTAGCACAACCACAGAATGTGAGGTCTTGTAAACTAAATACAGCATGGCTACTCTTCAAACAAACTGCCCTTGGCCGGAGGGCTGGTCAATATAGATATTGGATTATCAAAATCTACGAGGATAAACAATTTTTGTGTACTTACTTAAAAAGTTAGGCATCCTTGCTACAGCTATAGGAAGTAGACTGTCAAATGTGGCATCCAGTATCTACAAAATTAGGCAAAATACCAGGATTGTTTAAGGCTCATTCTCACGGAACTCAGGGGATTCCCCTTATTTGCGGCTTTCTGATTGGTCAAAAATAGAATCAACCTATCTAAACTCTTCAAATAAAGGGAATCCACTAAAATCGTACTGTGACAATGCACCTTAACTTTGTACGGAGTTTTTAAAGCGATGTTTCTGGTTGCAATAACCCATATATCCCTTAAAAGGTGACCATTAAACATACTTAAATACGATATTGACTTTTCCTTTTCTTCATCTTATAAAATCACCTGAGGGTTACAAGTATATACTACCTACGATCACTAGTAGCTGACATTTTGGGTATGGCCAACCCTATTCATTGCGTCATGTGACAAACACTCTTGAGCGTTATGGGTTAAGAACATCTGTGAACTGTCAAAGGTAAACTGTACTGCCCACTCGTGTGACAAGGGAGATATTTGATTGGTCAATATTTGTGGAACTCTTCTGTTTAGTGATTAAAGTACATGTAGCAAGACATGGTACATTAATGAATTTGACTGTAGTTTAAGCAATACCCAATGTTTAAAACCCATTATAAACAGGAAGCTAGTTCAATACAAGAAATCATGCCCGTTTCACCTATATGCATTTTTATTGCGGAATAAAAGCATCGCTTTAATTAACGCCGGGTTCATTTCACTCATATGAAGGCGAGCAAGCTCAATGGGTGAAGGAAACCAGCCTCGTCACGAAAACCAAGGTTATGAAAAATTGAGAACACTTTCTGTGCTCAGTTAAGAACGATTCCCGAGCAAGCTCCTGACCATGCTCAAGACTGTACTTAACAGGATTGCTGAGCTGTTTTAACAATTAGATGGTTGTCTTTAAACATACCTTTTTGATTCGATTTTGAAATTTAGACGTTTATAATGGTCAAAACATTTAATCAGTGACAAACAAAATCGCCGCAAAGCAGTTGACAAAATTAGTGTAGAGCATTTTTACCTTCATTGTCAGAAGAGCTCCACAGCACGTGCTCAAGAGTTGGAATGTGCAATTCAAACATTTTATAACTCAGGGGAGTACACTCTTACGAGTTTGAGCACAGACTGGGACTTGGTTTTTATAACCTCGGCCCCAAGAAAGTCCCATCCATCTTAATTGCCCTCAATTTTAACATATTGTACTATTTTACTTTACCTAGTGAACTTAACATGAACTTTAAAAACATTGTTTCACATTTGGTGTCAAACCAAGATTAATTGCTTGGTCCTAAATGCGAAATTTGATGGTATTTCAAGTACATTTTATATGAATGCTGTTTTTTTAAAAATTAATGGCCGCACTAAAAATGTATTCTCACGATGCGATTTGCACCAATGGGGATTTCAGGGGCTTCAACTTATTTGCAAAGATTTGATTTTCAGATTTTGTTCTTGACCAATCAAAAAGCAGTAAATAAGGGGAATCCCCATAAGTCGTAGCTACAAATCGAAGTGTGAAATTTTGCCTTTTCAAGTTGAAAATGAATCTTTCTCCAGTACTTTGTAGACTTCCCCAAAACCTACTGATACATAATGAGAGGGCAGGAAACTTCTATTCTGTACTTAAGGGGTCAACTTACCACCCATTTGACATCAGGGTAGTTCATGGCTGCCCATGAGGCGGGGTACCCTCCTATGGACCAGGCGAATAAGACGATCTGATCAGGTCTGAACCCCAAACGATTAATAGCATACTGCATTACAACGTCGATTGAATTCTGGACCCGACTTGGGAATGGCACACCCTGAAACAGATTTGTTTAGTTACATTATAGTCTAGGACATTTCACTCAAATCATAGACTGCCGTCCAAAGATTAATTCATTCCAGTCTTCGCAACAAGCAAAGACATGGCAGCAAGATAACAAAACATAAAAATATATTTAACATATTTTCTTAAACTGAATGATAAGAACAATCAAATGTGATCGTCAAGTCCTTTTATAACAGATAGATTGATTGATTGATTGGTATTTTCTGCCATGCAGAGGGTATTTCACTTATACGTCAGAACACTAGTTTTACATGATACAGATTTTATGTTATCCCATTTCACTGATAGGCCGATATGATATAGTCAGGTCACATGAGGGCAAGCTAGCCTAATGGGTTGAAGAAACTGTTCTCATTGACACTCAAATCATATATCTGGATATTTCCATGTATTAAAGCCAGGAGGTGAACAGGGCTGCCACACCCCGTCCCTACTCCCTGTGGTCAGGATATATATCTTTCCACACATAGTTACTTACAGTGTGTTTGTTTGATTTGGGTTTACTGTCGCACTCAAGGGTATTTCACTTATATGGCGGCATGCCAGCCCAATTGTTGACAGAAACCATCCTCAACACCAATGGCAGCAAACGACTGTTTGTTTGTTTAATTTGTGTTTAACATCGTACTCAAGGGTATTTCACTTATATGATGACAGATTGTCCACTTCACACTACACAGTCTTTTTACGGTGGAAAATCAGGAATAAACAGGGCTGTGTTTTATAAAAAAAAATATAATAAAAAATCTTTTTTTAAAAATTTGTTTTGTTTCAATTTCTCAACAGACATAGGATTTCATGTGACCGTGGGTGCAGAAACCACAAACATATCGGCTTCCTTTTCCCCTTTACCTCTCAGAGCACCAGGGTAACATAAAGCTCCCTCCAACCACCCGCTAGTTACTTACAGAGCTGCCAGCAAACCCTGGATGGTTCCATCCGAGTACAGAATAACCGGCCTCAATGGGGGTAACTGTGCAACCTATCTCGTAAAATCCAGAGTTCCCTTCACTGCATACAACCTGGGAAAATATTAAATAATTACTATTCTAGCTTTTATATAATACACCGTGTACATTTTTAGAAATTTTAAAATCAGAGTGGCACTTGGCTGTCGATCAATAAACAACAATTAATATTTCATGGCTTGATTGATTGATTTGTGTTTTACGCTGTGCTTAAGGGTAATTCATGTATACGACAAGGGTGTATTCCAACAATAATTGACACTAGCACAACCAAGATATAAAGCGTTTCCATAATGTTGGAAAGTTAATTTTCCTCCTGTGCAAAGCAAAAGACAGCATTGCTACTCTTCAAACAAACTGCCCATAGCCAGGGTGTTAGTATCTGATGGTCTAGAAAATGTCCACAAGCATTTATAAAAACTTCTTTTCATCCGTCTTAAAAACATGTTTCCATCAAATGAAATGTTGTTTTTGTGTTTTAAATTAAATTTGGCAATAAAAATCGATTTTAAATGGTCACAAGCTTGATGATATATGCATATGTGGAAAAAGTCATTGTACAAATCCCATACGACTACGTCACAACTCTTGATGGGAAAATCTGAATAGGGTGATATCTATTAATTGAAACATGTTTGTTATAATTGATTGTTTGTTTGATTGGTGTTTAACGTCTAACTTAAGGGTATTTCACTTATATGACGACGGATTGTTCATTTCACACTGTACACAGCCTTATTACAGTGGAAAACCGAGAGAAAACCTTGTAAAAGACACCCCCGCGATTGCCGGAGCCACAACATGTGATTCGCTCATATACCGAAAGGTGGACTCAAACCCGTGAATGGTAAATCGAAGCATGTTTAGTTCAGGAAGCGTACTCGCTACCACTGAACACAATTACCTTTATTCATTACCACAAATAACCACAGCAGGCCAAAAACTTAACAGGTGTTCCATTAATCTTTGAAAAAAAAAAAAAAAAAGTAAGTAAAACTAGATATAACCTAAACTGGATCTGTGATGACTGGTGTCATCCTAGCTCAGAACTAAAAGTTCATGTATATCTTACAGAACGGATAGGCCAAATTTTAAGGTGTTTTATGATTTTGAGAAATGATTGTTTGCCCCACTGCTTAGCAAAAACTGTTAATTGGCTTGAGGTTTAATGGCTTGTCCACTTTTCTCTTTTGTCTTTTTTAAATATGGTGGAAAATCGAGAGGAATTAAACCTGATAAAATCCCAGCCTGGAACTGCCAGTAATACTAGATGAATCACTGTTATACTAGATTGGTTTGATTGGAGTTTAATGTCGTATCCAAGGTTATTTCACTTATATGATGACGGATTGTCCACTTTACACTGTACCTTGGCCCATTACAGTGGAAAACTGGAAAACCTTGTAAAAATTACACCCACGATTGCCGGAGCCACTACGTGTGACTCGCTCATCTATTATACTGGAGGTCAGCAAGGGGACTTGGACCAGTGAAGGGTATTTCAATGCCTCTAGTGTGTAATGAGTTCCCCTACCAGTGTTTCACCCTGAACGTTGATACTACTGCCCCGTCTATCGATGAACATGGAATCTATCTCATCTCCATCTGCTGTCTGGAGTTTCGCCCGAACCCCTCTTTTCTAGAAACAGAAAAACACAACAAAATAAATAAATAAATAAAATTATTTCCGTAAATGTTCGTATAAAAAATTTGTCAAATATTACAATACTGTAGATTACCCTTAAATTTAATTTATTGATAAATTAATTGTTGTCTTTCTTGGTTAGTTTGATGTTTGATTGGGGTTTAACGTCATACTCAAGGGTATTTCACTTATATGACGACGTGCCAGCCCAATAGGTGAAGGAAACCACCCTGGCCACCACTGGCAACAAACAAATACAGGAAAAACACAGGACAAGAGAATACAGACACCATAAACAGATTGGCTTCCTGTTCTCCTTTAGCTCTGAGAGCACCAGGGCAACATGAAGCTCCCTCTAACCGCCCGCGTCTTTCTTGGTAGTTGTGAAAGCATTATGGCATTTAAACATACAAACTTAGGTTTCTGATAAATCGTGATGATTTGTAACTGCTTCACAGACACGAAGGCCTTTCAAAAAATTCCCAAAAAGTGACTTTATGGAAAAATTTTTAGGCAATTTTAGGGTATTGTTTTATTTATATTCGGATTTAGTATTTAAATTTTTCTCTCTATAGTTTTATTTCCCTCACACCACAGTGTGCTAGCCCAATGGGTGTCATGCTTTATAGCTACATGTAATATAGTTTTGATAAAACTGATGTTAGATCAAACTTTTATTTCATCAAAGCAATATTGCATCAAAAATCAAATTGTAAATGCATAAACATAATATTATTGTTTCAAAAAATTGATATCAAATCAAACTGTCATCGTATAAAACTGATATTGGATCAAACTGTTATTGTATAAAACTGATATCGGACCAAACTGTCATTGTAAAAAACTGTTAATACATCACTCGGTAATCAATTATGCAAACACATTTTTTATTTGTCCACTCACCTCTTCTATTAACTTAGCTCTGTGCTGGGTCAATGTGGGTCCTGAAACAAGAGTTTCTAGTTTTTTAATAAGGGAGAACAAATATTCCAAAAGTTTCTTCTAATAACCCTTTCAATAAAGAGAGAGATTTATTGACAGGTTGCGCCATTCTCAGGAGTAGCTATTTTATGAGATGCCGGCATACTTTTTTTGATCCAAGGTCCATCAGGAGACTTTAAACAAGATCCTGCATGCTAAGTATAGATTCACTGCTGTGGGTTCTTTAAGGCTTATAATGTAATTCAAAATTGTACTTGTCAAAAAGAAAAAGAAAAACCTACTGACCCACTAATGAATTGACAAGAGCGGTAGTTCCAGGGTAGACCATACGTCTACCAAATGTGTGGGCCAATACATAACTGAAAGGGAAAAAAACTTATATTTATACACATAGACTGATTGACTGATTGATTGGTGTTGTACAGTGTGCTTAAGAGTATCTACATCTATGACAGTGGTGTATTCCTACAATAATTAACACTTGCATAACAAAGATGAGTTTGATTGTTTGTTTGATTGGGGTTAAACATCGTACACAAGGGTGTTTCACTCATATGACGACGGATGGTCCACCTCAGACTGCTCCTTGCCTAATTATGGTGGAAATCCAAAAAGAAACCTGGTAAAAACAACCTCCGCGATTGCAAGAGCCACATCTTATGACTTACCCATATACCTGATGGTCTGTACATCAAAGTAGGATTAGTAAGCACACTCGTTAAGCACTAAGCCATGGCCACAGGCCCTCACTAAAAGTTATTTTACTTCTATTATGATGTATTGTCCATAAATTAATGCCTTACTTAAAAATGGTGAAAAAACGTGAGGAAACCTCCTAAAATCCACCCTCTCGATTGTTGGAGTAACTTCTGAAATTCCTTCAATAAGACAATGTAAGGAATATCATTTATTCCAGTAGCCATGCTATGGGGCTCTTAGAATCAACATGCCTGGATTGCATGTGGTACGGAATAGCAATTATTACAGTAGCCATGCTACAGGGCATTCCATACAATAATCCTTGCCTTTGGTTGTGGCATGGACAACCAATTATTTCATTAACCATGTTACAGGGCCATTAGTCAACACTCCTTACCTTAGGATGTGGCATGGAATAGCAATGATTCTAGTAGCCATGGTACGGGGCCTTTGTCTACTGGAAGAAGGTACATTAATTCTATTATCACTGAAATTAGACAAAACAAAAAATACCTGATTACTCTGCAAAAAAACAACTCTATTTGATGTTTGCAAATAATAAACTATATATTTAATATCACGTTGCCTTCTAAAATGCATAGCATGGACGATTTAGTATCGTGATTTGTGCAAAATATTTCTGAGTTAAGATTCAGTATCATGATATGTGGATTAAGTATTTTGATGTGTGGGAAATGTTTCTAAGCATTTGAAGATTCAGTACCATGATATGGGGGAAATATTTCTGAGTTTTAAAGATATAGTATCAGGATATGTGGGAAATATTTCTGAGCATTTGAACATTCAGTGACCTGATATGTGAACAAATATTTCTGAGCATTTGAAGATTCAGTATCATATGTGGGAAATATTTCTGAGCTTTTAAAGATTTAGAACTTACTCTCTTCTGCTACCATCATTCCACTTAAAATCTACAGGAACGGCCCCAAACTCACAATCATATCGTAGTAAATTACGCTGTGGACAAATAAAAATAAAGAAGGACATAAATCTTCTTTTCAGGCTTCTTTTCTAAGAACGTCTTTCAATCATTTTGATTTTTAAAATTTCAAACATGATGGCAGCAATGTTGATATGGATTTAAATGAACAACAACAACAAAGTTTATTTTTAATTTAGTTTAAGTTATGCTTATGGCTACCTTCTAAAATTGTGTGTTCATGGCCCCTTGTATGACCGCAGAGTATTCCAAAAAAAATTACACTAGAGCAACCATAAAATGTGAAGTGTGTTGATACTGTAGGAAAGTTAATCTTCCTCCAATGCTAGGTAAAGACAGTATTGCTACTCTTCAAACAAACTGCCCTTAGCCAGAGGGCGCTTAGCTGAGAGAGCTTCAGGATAAAGATAATCACTTTGACTGAATGTTCGACCACTCACAATCAGAATTTTTTCTATGAATAGCTTTAAAGTCCTATTTAAGGTTAGTTCATTCGTATGCCAGAATGCCTGCCCAGTGTTTGAAGAAAACCACCCTTAAGGTTTTAGACATCACAAGGACAAGACAGGACAAGCAAAGGGCATAAAGACAAGACAGAGTAACCACAGGACGAGGACCCATGAAAATATAGATTTACTTCCTGTTGTTCCTTAGCTCGGTGGGCAACAGGAAGGTCCCTCTAACAGGCTGTGAATTGGAAAGAGGCAATATTTTTAATGTCAGGAAATTTGATTTACTCACTTTTGTGTGATCGTTGAAATTCCTGCGAGCTGCCATTAGATCCTCAAGAAACAGAACATAGTTTGGGTTAGTTATTCTCCCCACACCTGTAACACAGCCATGTCAACAATGATCAGCTACATATAAACAATCTCTTCTTAAGTTTGTTTGATTGGGTTTGGGTTTGTTTATTTGTTTGTTTGTTTGGAATGTGAATGCTGGAGACATGTCAATTCAATTTCATGAAACTCTAATGTGGTTTGTATGATGAAAGAGGGATTTAACAGTCTAGAACGGCACACCCCCGGACCAAAATTTACAAAAACATAAGAAAAATGATCACAGGCCTGTGAACATATTTTCAGTAATAAACAACCAAGCCAAAAGTGACTCTAAATTGTTCAATTGGACTGGGTCAAAGGGTCACGCTTTGCTTGTGTGTTTACTTGATTGGTGTTTAATGTCATACTCAAGGGTACTTCACTTATATGACGACAGATTGTCCACTTCACACTGCTCCTTGGTTAATTACAGTGGAAAACCAAAAGAAAATCTAAAAAAAAAACAAACAACAACAAAGCAATTGCCACGACCACTAAGCCACAGGCTTTGCAATACAGCATGTGTCCATAAATATAAATTCTGAATCCTGAAGATTTTCAATTGAGTTTCAGATCAAGTTTCAAATGGCTCTGATGAAACACACCCTCTTTAAATATTGTGAGTTATTTTAAGACAAATTTATTAAAGAATAACAGTGTTGTCGCATCAACAAGAGATTGTAGTGTCAGCCATGGGGAAAGTGGGAAAATAGCTAACAACAGAGTGACTATTTAATCCCTAAGTATTGGATCATGTAAAAATAGACCAACATGTCAATAAGTTGACCATTTTCCCTAGACGATCCCTAGACGCTGCAGTCACGTGATTCTCAGTTGGATATATATATCGGTTGTTTTAAGGGTTACATGTATGAGACTGTAGACTTTGTTAGAATTTTAAAGGCCAACAAAGTCAAATGAATTTATCATAATGCATAAGTCAAATTACATGATAAAAGCACAGCTAGGACTTCAAAACAGCAGGTATTTTTTAGCGTGACAGTACATGTATACCAACTGTCATATACATAACAAGTACTCGAATAGTATTAGGCTTCTTGACAAGAAAAGGAAGTTTTGTATCATAGGGATTTTATGCGTTATTAATGACTTATTTGAAGGTTTGCCAGCCCAATGTCCAAAGGAAACAACAGTTGGCATTACTCACTGGCATCAAACAATGCAGACAGGCCAATCGGCTCTAGATGGAAAACAACAGATCAGCTTCATGTCGACCTTTAGCTCAGAGAGCACCAGGAAATAAACTTTGACGCCACTGGTGACAAAGACCTGACAGGACAATCACACGGTTCAAAAACAAAACGTTGGCCCTTAGCTCAAGGAGCAGCGAAGCAACAGGAGGCTTCATTCAACCTCCCACCTGAGAGGATAGATTCATTTTGCGTGTTTGCTTCATTGGGGTTTAAATCTTACTCAAAAGTATTTCCCTTAATATGATGACAGATTGTCCACTCCATGTTGTACCTTGCCTTATTACGTTAGAAAATACATTGTTTGTTTGTTTGTTTGAGGTTTAACGTCATACTCAAGGGTATTTCACTTATATGGCGATGGATTGTCCACTTCACACTGTCCCTTGCCTTATTA
>JARFOD010040004.1:0-10282 GCA_031763545.1 Mopalia muscosa | reverse complement strand
ACGACCCTCAGAGTTAGGCACCGAATCGCCAGCAGTAAATGCAGGCTACCTAGACCACTCGGCCACCCGGCCTTCTAGGGGCCCACTAATGACTTGCATATGGTTTTGCTTGGGAAGGGGGAGTGGGGAGGGTCTTTTGCCCTGGGATCCAACAATTTTTTGGGCTGCCCTGGTTGCAATAACCTCCCAACACCACTGCACCCCACCGATCCACTCGGCCCCCACCTTCCTACATACAATAACATAGACACCTCAACCTTGTTGGGACGCCTCGTCAGCAACGTCTAATAAGCTCAGAGACCCCTGGCCACTTTTCCTCTACTCCAGAGCTTCAAGTGGCTAGGGTTACCCACTTTGGACAAGGTCGTCTAACCTTTGCCTTTCTGACCATGTCTCCACAAAGAAAGACCACTGCCTTCATTTGTTAACGATTTGCCACCTATACTCACCACTTCTGAAGACTGACTGGTTGAACTTCGGCTCTTGAGTCAATTAACGAAGCTTGCTAATTTGTCTCAACGGTCTATTGAAAGATAGTTCAAAGTGGCTGTCGTTTGAAACTCGCCGTTACAAAAGCGACCTTGCTGATAACGTTCACTTTAGCTAGTTTGTTAACATGATATTTTACATATGATTATGGTACTGTTCCTTCCGGCTTTGTTGAGAAGAAAACGATATTTATGAGTGACCAGAGTTGTGTTCTTTCCAACAAAACCGGTTTCTGCTGAAGACACATATAAACTGAGATAAGTCTCGGATTAAATAGATTAACATATGATATTCATTCGCGAGAGTTAATCTACAACATCGGATGAATCATGGACTTTGATTCGTCAACATCGCTCTTCCAGTGTTATTATTGACATATATGAGATTACACCTCGATGTACAAACCAGGAAATTGTCTAATTTCAAACATGCGTTTGAGGACCATATGATGGATTGAAAAATTAGATTCTAAAACAATTTGTTTATTTAATATGTAAACGACTCACAAGCAGATTTGAGTCATCAGAATAAATCACGTTATGTAATCATATAGGGGATTGTTAGCTTCAGACCAGCTGTCAGCGAATAGAATCCGAGTCAACATAAACAAACTCAAATTGCTATTCAGACCGATCAATGCATCTAGGCCTCTAGCGGAATAATACACGATCAGCTTGGAAAATATTACCGGATAAATAATTTATTATATGTGGATGATTTATTTATGAAACACCGTTATATTCAACACTTTATATCTTGTTAATTGAAAACAATTATCAGTGGAGACAAACTTCAGCGACTAGATCTTTTGATAAATGAACCAGTTGAATAATAAGCTACTGTCAGTTTATTCCATTCTATTCCAACTGGTCTTACTTGTTGTAATATCTTATCTAATATTGATGTTGACTATAGAACCGCCCTCTTTTCTAAGGAACCATCAAAGAACCTTCATTTCCATTTTAACTAGATTGTATTCTTGTAAAATTGGTAATACTAATTTTAAACAAAAACAAAATATACACGCTATTATAAGACGATAGACACGTGACTAAGGATGTCATTTAACGACAGTCTCATCCATTAATACCGAAGATGTATGCCTATGTCTATCAGATAAAATTAGATCCAAAGCACAAATTAACATCCCTGAATATAACTGCATCGCGTTATTTAATGCTTATAAGACAAAACTTGTTCACCAAGGATCACAACCTTTTCCTATTTTAACTCGCCTTTCCGGTACAGATATAGCACCTTTATCAAGCACATGTTGAACAGTTATGGGTATACAATGATCAAATGATAGTCAAGTATAGCCAACGTAAGGTAGTATGGAAGATATTGGATTTATGCTTACAAAAAAAATAACATTGAAAAAAATCAACATTGAAGAATAAATATAAATAAGGAAACCCTTGTCTGTTCATTTCGGGTCTATGCTTGATATGTAGATGGCCTGTTAGTTTTCTGATGAAGGCTTTTTTGTTAAATTTAAAATAATAAATGATGCATTATGTACACAAATCATACACAAGCGAATTTCGACATGATTGTGACTTGGCACGTTATTAGAAAAGCCCATTTGACGACTTTTTAAGCCGATTTGAGCGGGTATAAAGCCACTTGTTAGGGTGTGAAGTTTGTGGCGCGTGACATAGATGTCTCCTCTGTGTCCGGGCCAGCTGTGCTTGGAAAGCGGCAGGTGTCAATGAGGGCAATATCGGGGTAAACCAGTCAACAGAATACTGAAAACTGTGATTAGCTGACGTGGAGGGACAGAACAACGATAGAGGTAGACTTGTTGGCATGATTGGGTAATGTGTCATGCTACACATGTGAAACTGTCCTTATTCTCAAAGCGTTGTGTGCGTTATTACATGGTTCAATCATCAAAGGATGTGAAAAGCGAAAAAAAAAACTTCACAGAAGACCTTAACATGGTGCGCTTAGACTAATCCTCGATTTTCTTTTTATCTGTGCATTAAGGTGACGATTCCATTACACAACTGCTATAGTGTGACAACATTAAAGTTAAATAATATATTAGAATAACAACCTGAATAACCATACACTTGCCCCCCAAAAACCTCCTATTATTGTATTTTGTCTCATGAAAAGAGAATAATTAAGCGGAATAATTGCTCTCAATGATGAATATCCAATATGTCAAAACTAATCAACTACATAAATATAATTACAACCGCTAGAACTATTACATGCTCAACTGAGGTAGTCAAAAGTGACCCAGCGCACTCTCTTTTCTATTTCATTACTTAAAATTTCTGTAAGCTAAAACCGAACATGCTTTTCATACCAGTTCACTGTATGACAAATCATTACAACCTATTTCGGCACTGAGTCAGTAGGCCAGTTAAAGTACCCCATAGAAGTAGTTCTTGCTTGTGTAAATAACTGAGATGATCCTTTTACGAATCCCCTTTTGGAGCCCCTCTAAATGGGCGTTTCCTGTCCTGATCAAACCTGCCTGTCAATCTCTGATCTTTTCACACTCGTTTATATTCGTTTATCTTCTTGTTGGCTAGTTGACTCATCTCATTATACGTTGTTACGATGTGTGAGCTTTTATGGCCAGGCTACATAATGATGAGTCTCTCTTGTGTGCTCGGCTCCGTACAGAACAGCGGGGTGAAGGCTGAACCGTCACATCTCTTGTGCTCACACAGGCTGCCTTTAATATTGTCCTCTTTTTTTCCCCTTGAACGACACTGAACTCACTCATTGATCGAGGCGTTTATTGAATGAGCGTTTTAAATCACACTCCATGTCACCTGTCACATTATTCAGATGTCTTTTGATCAAATTTGTAAGATTTGGAGGATCAAATTACACGGGAAATAAGCAAATGGAGCTCTGATTATAAGACCTGATTAATACAATAAAACCCTCAGGCCCTTAACAATATGTGCTAATCGTTCTTTGTTCTCAACGAAACGCTCAATAATATAAACATTCTAGCTGTCGGGCTTTTTTGAAGCTGAATAGGCCTACAAAGCGTAATTGTGAAAATCTGGATATATAATCAAAGATATAGTCATAGTATTATGAACACAATTGACAAATAATCAATGGCAAAATAAATTATATGTTGAGATCAGAAAAATATCAACTCGATATTTGAGTGAAAAAACCCCAAGAAAGTATAACCTGGTATACCATATCTAAATTGAGTTTGAAATTAAACATGTTGGACTAAAACCACTGATAAAAGCAACACCCAGCTGTTTTTTCAAAGTCTTTCAAAATGGCGACCATATCTGAGGATAACGTTATTTATCGGGCTATCGGTTATCTCTTGTGTGCCTAAAGATACATCTGTTTGCTTATTGTTTTTCATTTGTATAATATATCTATCTACTCATGACAACCTTTGGAAAACACATAAATAATAACCTGAAATGCTACGTCCGTCATCATATACGAGATATCAATATTCGATGAGGTCGTGGCAGTGGCTCTATTGTGAGAACGAGTACCCAGCTATAATTAATCTTAGTTGAAAGGATAAAAACGGTGTATAAGCAGTAGTTATTGTGAGCCGTAGACGTAAAGCCATCTGCTTCAGCGGGCTTCTCATGTGGCAAATCGATAGGAGCCCTAAAAGATGAGGTGCCTATAAAGCTGGTCGACAGAAACGTTAATAATCTCTTAGCTTTGTGAAACACCGTTTCCTCCAGTCAGTTTTTAAGGCATTCAATGTTCAACACCTTCAATAAAAGTACAATTCTCGCCCTTATCTATCATATTCAGCTCGAGACTATTTACACGATTCTCTCCTCGGAATGGGCTGATTACATTACTGTGCTGTCATCATGGATTCATTCACCAAACTTGCATGTTCTCTGTATTAGAGGTAGGAAGATGTCATCAAATGTTGCCTCTGTTACGATCCGATCTGCTTCCAGTTAATCATAGATAATTAAAATGTCAAATATTTTGAAACCCAAACATGTGACATTATAATGAGAAACAACAATACGTTCTTATGGCTTTTTGAGAAACGCTGAGCATTAAAAAATACTATGCCAAATAAACTGGTGTATAGAACTTGTTGATTAAAAGGGCAGATCAAATCCCTGATCACCGATTAGAAATATACCTTCAACATCACGTGACTTCATCTAATCCAGGATACTAATTAAGAGGGCTGGTCAGTGATAAGCACCATAATCATGTTAGCCATACTAAAAGATCCTAGTTCGATACCCGGTACTTCGATTAAAATAAACAATACATTGCTGAATATCTATACCCCGCATGATCTTGGGTCTCATGCTTGAATGAATTATATTTATAGTTTATCAACAGAAAAACGACTTTATCGACCCGGCACAAATTTCTTCAAAGGTACAGTTAGGGACGACATTAATAATGACCCCCCATTCACCACGACTCTGTGTTTGACTGCTAACTGCACCACTCACATACGGGTCGAGTTCACACTAATTATTTTTCGGAGACTGCAGAAAGATCCAATAATTGCAACTTATCTTCATGAAATACGATATATAAGTCTTTGAATATGTCATTAAACATCAATAAAACAAAGAAACCCTGTTAATATTTCATAACGGCTAAAGCAAACATTTCACACACATGTCCATGCAGGCATGCACAGATTGAGAGCATTTAGAAATGTGTTTATTTTTAGAAACATACAATTAATATTTTAAGAAATATAACATTCCCGATCTGGTTATCCTCTGACAACACTACCGGCCCCCTGGGACTTAGAAATGATCACGACGATCTGCTATAATCCAACATTAGATAAGGATATTATCATTTATTGAAATGAATTTCCTTGATTGACTCATCATATGGAGTCAGATGGCAGTGAATGTCAGCAAGGACAGAGGCGAATCTCGTTTATCATGTGTATAATTGTTTTAATTTAGCTTGAGGTCAACTTACCAGGAATGTCTGTACAACAGATTATCCCTTTAAATGACTGTGAAATGATCTGTTCCATTAGAGTCAATAAAGCGTTTTGTCATATTATTTTGGCATAGCTATATATGGTAGACAGTTGGTGCCATGCTGACACAATTGGATCATTTTACACCCGATATTTATATAACATCACTAAATAATGTTTCTCTCGATAAATGTATTTAAAGTTATTACTTGTTATTACTTTTCTATCTGGCCAATAGAAAATGGATATTGATAAGCGCATAAGAATTGTTTCATTTCATGAGAATTCATAATAGCGTGATAAAGTACTGTATTGTATATAGTCTTGTTCGCCATGTAATGCTATCTTAATCATCGTGTACTGCTTATCACTGGTCATTTATAATACACATCAGTAATATCACATTATATCATCTGTCAGTGGCATTCTCATGAGAACCATTCCCTCGCTAAATATGACTCATTTAAAGATCGGACTTCATCATTGTGTTCATGCAAACGTATAATTTTGATCAGATAAATAACAAACCCGAAGATCCCTTTATCTGTATGTCAGTAATCTATCATTTCCTAGGCTTGGCCAATTATCAATATTACTTGTCTGGAGAGAAGTGGATTGTCTGAGGAATGGTTTTCTGTGGATTCCACGACCGTAAGACATCCGTTCCTAAGAGATCAATTCCCCTTTCAACGAGGCTGTCGTGTGTTCATTGTAATGGAGGTTCCAGGCGGTCTGAGAGATCTGAAATCAAGTGGGAAGGCAATATTGCTGGTCGAGTCTACCCCGTTACGACCAGACTGTCTGGTTACAGCCAAAGTCGCTGGGGACCCGCGTTGATACGCTTTTACTGTCCACTTTCAATTAGTTATTTCAGAAAATCATGAGAGTACATCGATTTGGACACAGAAATCATATTTGAATATATTTGTATGAGATATAGGCTACAGTTGTCAGCGGGGATCGATGATGTAGCTAGATGAATTACAGTCTGTCCGAGATGTTCATGATTGCAGCCTCAACTCAAATCACCCGGATAGCACTTAGCTGTAAAGTGAGGCCGTGGCATCCCCGGATGTAACTCGGACTGCCTCTTAACGCGTGGGGGTAATAACAGACAGGGAAGATGTCGAAAGGATTTCTAAATACATCAAACACTCTACATGGGGAGAATTTCCTGCTGATATGTCTTTACATGATCGTCATCTTCAAACCATATCCGATATACAGAAACATTTCCTCAGAAACCGATATACTTAAGGCAAGTGACACTCAACAACGTTATCAAATTGATACTTCGCTTTATTAAACCTCATATCAAATTGTTTTGTTCTAATTAGCCGACATCACGACACACGGTATAAAACAAAACACCAAGGAACATGATTTCTGTCTCTGTTGTGTAACAAAGACGTGGGACATGACATTTATTTCTTTCTTGATCTCAATTACCTTCCCATTGTTCACGTGAAAGAAGCAGAGTCCGAAGGCCGTTTTAAAAAGGGTAAGAATATGACGCGCTGAAGTTTACCTCTGATAAAAACTATCCGTAAGACTGGGATGAGTACATTCGGTGTTACAAAACAGACACAGTGTCATTGAGACAAGAGCATAGCCTATATATTTGTCATCACTCCAGAACTGACGCAATTCGTGTTTTGCACTGGTTGAAAGTAAAATGTCTCTAGACGGCAAATGGTGATGTTCTCAGATATATACAGTAATTGGTATATTATTTTACCTTAATCGTATATCACATATTATCTGCAATCATATCAAGTACAAGAATAAAAATACACGGGCAATACTTGAAATCAATTTATGTACATTCCCCTACTGGTAATCGTTGTTAAACTGCAAATATATGGCTTGGTTATATACCAGAGATAGCCACACTATAGTACAGCAGTGTCGACTAATTCGAACCTACCGATCATCTGATGTTATAGATCTAGTCTCAAAAGAAAGTCGCTGAATAAATCCAAATATCGCGTGACCCGATTGTAACCTATAATTCCACGATCAGCTGTAATCTCGCGAAAGTCGAAATAGGACCGTGTAATTCCTTCGATATTCTTACGCCTGAACGAAATGAAAGTAAACATTATCAAAGTTTTATGAGTATTTGCTACCTAACAAGATTAAAATTTCTTATGTATTTCCTTATTGGATTGCCATAATAATTATCTGTCCGACTGTCCTTCTAAGAGAAACTATTTTAAAATACAAACTCGCAGATGCGTGATTCGGTTGCCAGAGCATGAGACTGTTGCTACTCAACAGTTTGAAGCATGGCTGTTCTGTTGTATTTAAGGTATCAACTCATTTTCCCTGACAAGTTGAAGTCAATTTACCTGGTCAATTTAAGTATATCCTTGTTGGATGCAGTACAATCTATACAGAAGTACTCCATTTAATCTGTCAAGTACCATCTAACTTTTTAAAGCAGACTGTATGTAAGTCATGGAGGCCAAACCGTTTCCGGTTATAATCAAATGGTTCAAAGTTCAAAATGTTATTAAACTGCAGTGAAATATAACTTGTATGCGTGAAGAAAATCTTATTATTTCATTGCTTTATAAATAATAAATTCCTATATCTAATAAATGCATGGATTGAATAGCATTAAATAAGATAATTTAATGTATTTCATGTTGTAAACTTAATTAACTGTAAAATATATCTATTGACAATGCAAATTTATTATATGTTAAGTGTATATGTTACGGTTTGTGGGTTACACTATAATATAGTCACTGAAACTGTACGGTTTGTGGGCTAGACTATTATATTGTCACTGAGATGTAAGGTTTGTGGGCTAGACTATTATAAAGTCACCGAGAATTGAGGTGTGTGGGCAACACTATAATATAGTCACTGAGATGTAAGGTTTGTGGGAGACACTATTATAAAGTCACCGGGAATTTAGGTTTGTGGGCTACACTATAATATAGTCACTGAGACTGTGAGGTTTGTGGGCTAGACTATTATATAGTCACTGAGATGAAAGGTTTGTGGGCGTCACTATTATAAAGTCAACGAGAATTGAGGTTTGTGGGTTACACTGTTATACAGTCACAGATAAGTGAGGTTTGTGGGCTACACTATAATATAGTCACTGAGACTGTAAGGTTTGTGGGCTACACTATTATATCGTTAGTGAGACTGTGAGGTTTGTGAGCTACACTATTATAAAGTCACTGAGATGTAAGGTTTGTAGGCGACACTATTACATAGTCACAGAGAAGTGAGGTTTGTGGACTAGATTATTATATAGTCGCTGAGACTGTTTGGTTTGTGCGCTAGACTATTATATAGTCACTGAGACTGAGAGGTGTGTGGGCTACACTATTATATTGTCACTGAGATGTACGGTTTGTGGACGAAACTATTATAAAGTCACCGAGAATTGAGGTTTGTGGGCTACACTAGTCACTGAGACTGTGAGGTTTGTGGTCTAGACTATTATATAGTCACTGAAATGAAGGGTTTGTGGGCGACACAATTATATAGCCACCGAGAAGTGAGGTGTGTGGGCTAGATTATTATGTAGTCGCCGAGACTGCACGGTGTGAGGGCTACACTATTATATAGTCACTGAGACTGTGAGGTGTGTGGGCTACACTATTATAAAGTCACTGAGATGTAAGGTTTGTGGGCGACACTATTATACAGTCACTGAGAAGTGAGGTTTGTGAGCTATATTATTTTGTAGTGAGTTTTTTTTTTATTGTTTTACATAGCAATATTTCGTGCTCGGTAAATGCTTACCCAAGGCGAGAACAATTTCTTTTGTTATTGAAACTGTGGAACTTTTACGCCATAACAAATAAAATAGAAATACCATAAGAAAAGCTTTAAAATTCAGTCTAAGGACTGAAAACATTTCAAAACTGAATAAATAACCCGAGGTCCATTCACGGTGAAGTCAAGCAAAACTTTCTTTCTATACATTTAAAAAAATACTATTGTTGTGTTACTGATGTTGATGTATTTATCACTAAAGGTATGACGTAAGTATCTACAGTCACGCAAATTGTGTGTCGACCAAAATAGACAGACAAAAGACACATATGTTCAGCTTACACGCTACACACAACATGACAAAATCGTTTATGACAATTGATTAAATGACAATTTGATTAACTTTGTTAAGCATTAAAGGGGTATGTATGGAGACTTGGTGTCTGTAGGTGGGGGTACATATGCAAAAAGCCTACTCTCATTGAGTAGGTTTACTCCCCTGATCATATCCTTTTTTCGACAACACTTCACCCGCTTACGTTATTGACTATCGCTGTCATTTTTACCAGCAGAGTCCTCTCGTAACTCAGCATCTGATTGGTTGCGTAGAAGTTTTCACCCATCCAACCAATCTCTTGGCAGTGGCGTTGGGTCATATGGGACGTTTATGCGATTAATCCGACAAGGGTTGTAATGCAGATTAGCTCGGAATAAAATTCTTGGCTAGCGAAGATGCCCCGTGAGTAACTATAAAAAAACAAGAGGACAATAACCTCATGTTATTGTCTTGCTTCCAGCTGAGAGAAAGTGTGAATTACATAATGGCGTCTCTCCCGCTTAGTGTTTGCTCTTAGGAGAATATCTTGGATATAACTCGCCTATTTCTGCATGGCACTTCACTTTTAAGGACACCCTTCATTTTCCATCGCGTATTTATAGAAAACTGTTTATGTTAGAAACTTCAAACTTGTATCATTGTGAAGAGCACAATACGATCTAGTAACCGGTGCCTCATGTTTTCTAAGTTTGTCCTAGATTTTTAAAAATGTTTTCTGAAAGTTCTATTTGACACTTTTATAAGGCCTTGAAAAGTTAGGTAGACAAAAAAGTACA